>JBAMJV010008224.1:0-72901 GCA_037951105.1 Echinarachnius parma
AAAATTATCAAATACATAGCCTGAATTGGCTGAATAATTGATGAAAAAAAAATTTTTAAAGAAAAAAGTAAAAAGAGCAACCACAATTTATAAAATAAAATTGGTATTGTTGTGTTCAATGAAGATTCAATAAACTACTTGCAGTATCATGACAAAGTACAATGCTTTACATAAATAATGAGTAAATCTGGGAAACTGCAACAAAGTTCAGAACGTTTCTTGATAGATTATCATCAAATGTTTGTCTATATAATGTTATTGCACATATGATATGGGGTACTTAGTAATGAAAATATAATAAAAGAAAAATGAAAATGAATGAGCAAACAATATTATTAATAATAGAAACTTCTGGTCAGTGTCCCTATGTTTGAAATAAAATAAAATAAAGCTGCATTAATGTAAGCTCTACACTAGACAATACCATTACGATATTTTGATCAGAGAAGGTTTGAAAATTCAATCTATTTAAACTTGTTCATGACTTTATAAAGATATCGTAATCGAGCTGGGCATAAAATGAGAATATTTATAATTTACTTTAATTTACTTCATCTTGATCTATCATGATCCTAGCTCTAGGGAAATGTATAAATCATACCAAACTGTCATGGTTTCTGGTAGATAATATATACCTGAACACCTTTTCCAGGTTGGTTGGCATGGTATACTATGAAACAAAAAACTAGAATATGAGATGAATAATAAGATTTTTCCCTTTTGTCAACATTTTTTCTAAAAAGTTTTTGGTCACCGTGTTTATGAATTATGGTTTTCATTAGGTCCACTATTCTGTATTTAAAGGGATAGTTGAGTTCTGGTAAGGAGAGTACAGTTTTGGTGAAACTGAATTTTAGTAACCAAAACCTGCATCATTACATTACAAACTAATAGTTATAACTAGAAAGGAACACAAAATTACAAATGACGTAGTAAAGATCATGTTATCATTCAAAAAGAGGGCGCTCTCTAAACACTCATCGGTTTCAACCATTTTGAATAAAATATTGTGCATGTGATGCTTTGTTGAAATAGTGATTACATAGAGAAATAACCAACAACTATTTAAATACCTATTTTGTAACTTTTTGAAAAGAGGAAGCATTTTTTTGAATTTTTAACGGCTGGTTCAAAATTCTCTCTAATAAACCTGGGGCCCCAGGTTTATTACAAATTGTTATATTTATGGATATTTCAGCTGTCTCTGAACCGATTTTGATCAAACAAAGATGATTTTATTATTTAAATATTATGCTCTTCCAAATTTTACACTCAGTTTTTCATTACCTCACAAACAAAAAAAGTAGTCTAGCGCCCTCTCTACCAAAACTCAACTATCCCTTTAAATCATCTACATGTAGACACCACATACACGTGTCATATCATGGTATGTTCACATTTCATAATTGGGGATGTATCAAAGGCATGGCAGATTGTGAGTGCTGTCAAGGCCCTTAGACCATGGACCACCTGCTTAGTTGTGATCTGGTACATGGTATGTGCACAATCAAAGATCTGGCAGAGGCCAACGATGTAGGAACTTGATTACGTATCGCATCATGTTGTCAGGTCCCATGAGATCTGCCAATTTGTTCTTGAAGCATTAGAGATGCAAGTTTAACCCTCTTATTGGAATGTTTTTTTTTAATGTTTAAATGTACAATAATGGAAACGGCTATTAAAAAGTTCCGTTCTTGTAATGCTTCGAGATATCCGCTTACGTGCAGTTTAGCACTCTAAATAGCATATTGGCATTATAGCTTGGAATGGAGATGTTAAAATGTTCATATTTTTTCCAAAGAAGTTGGCTGTCATATCATGCTGATGGCTTCCATGATGTTGCCAGGTCTGTTCATGTACCATTTGGAAATATCAGCTATAGAGTTTAGAGAATGCTTAATAAGCATTCTCATTAACATTTGATATAAGCCAATAACAAACAGGCCCCATCGATATGTACAGAGAAGTTTCAATGTTCATATGTATTTGCAAAGGCGTTGACTGTCATATCATGTTGATGGCTCCCATGCGGTTGACTGGTCTGTTCATGTACCATTTGTTGGAGATATCAGCTTTGCAGTTTCGCATTCTCATCAGCATGTGCTATAAGCCAATAACTCCCTGGCCTTAGGACCTAGCCCTTAGGACTAGGAATGGAGATGTTTTAAAATGTTCATATTAGTCCAAAGAAGTTGGCTGTGATATCATATTGATTGCTCACATGCGGTTGACTGGTCTGTCCTTTTAATGCTTAGGTGTCTGCTTTGCAATTTAGCATTTTAATTAACTTATTTGAATAAGCCAACGATAGCTCCCATTAAGTTGACCGGTCTGTCTGTCCTTTTAACGCGGATTGGAGATGTTAGCTTTGCAGTCTAGCATTCTCATTAATACGTGCTATAATCTGGCCCCATCGATTTGTACAGAAAAGTTTAAATGTTCATATTTTTGCCAAAGAAGTTGGCCGTCATATCATGTTGATGGCTCCCATGAGGTTGACAGGTCTGTTCTTGTACCGCGTTGAGATTTCAGCTTCGATCTGTTTCTGCAGCTCCCTGGTTCTGGCCACCAGAGCATCCACCCTAGGCTCCAGACCCCTCTGCTCCTCCAGGCCATCCTGCCTCTTCTGTTTAACCGCCTCTCTTGATGCCAACATCTTCTCCTCCAAAGATAACTTCTGCTTCAGCGAATCCGTCAACCTGTCAACATATCTGAAAGAGGGAGAAAAACAGGCGTCAACTTTCTATTTACAAAACTTAATCATTATCAACTCGACTCCAGTCCCCTCTGCTCCTCCAGGCTATCCTGTCTCTTCTGTTTCACGGCTTCTTTAGATGCAAGCATCTTCTCCTCTAGAGATAACTTCTGCTTCAGCGAGTCTGTCAACCTATCAACGTATCTGAAAGGGGGAGAAAAAAAGTGTCAACTTTCTATTAAAAAACTCAATCATTATCATCTCGACTCCAGTCCCCTTTGCTCCTCCAGGCCATCCTGCCTCTTCTGTTTCACAGCCTCACTAGATAAACATTTTCTCCTCCAGAGACAGCTTCTGCTTCAGCGAGTCCGTCAACCTATCAACGTATCTGAAAGAGGGAGAAAAACAGATGTCAACTTTCTATTTACAAAACTTAATCAACTCGATACCAGTCCCCTCTGCTCCTCCAGGCCTTCCTGTCTCTTCTGTGTCACAGCCTCTCTAGACGCCAACATCTTCTCCTCTAGAGACAGCTTCTGCTTCAGCGAGTCCATCAACCTGTCAACATATCTGAAAGAGGGCAAAAACCAGGTGTCAACGTTCTATTACAAAACTTGATCATTATCATCTCAGCTCCAGTCCCCTCTGATCCTCCAGGCCTTCCTGTCTCTTCTGCTTCACAGCCTCTCTAGACGCTAACATCTTTTCCTCCAAAGATAACTTCTGCTTCAGCGATTCTGTCAACCGATCAACATATCTGGATAAAAAACAAGACAGAAATTTTACATTTTCTATTAAAAAGCACAAACATCATACCCATAACTTTGTACAGAAAAATGTAAAAGTTACTATATTTCCAAAGGCCTTTGCATATAGCGTCTCTTCTGTTTCACAGCCTCTCCAGATGCTGCAGCTTCTCCTCCAGAGACAGCTTCTGCTTCAGGGAGTCTGTCAACCTATCAACAAAGCTGAAAGAGTGACAAAAACAGGTGTCAACGTTCTATTACAAAACTTAATCATTATCATCTCTGCTCCAGCCCCCTCTGCTCCTCCAGGCCATCCTGTCTCTTCTGCTTCACAGCCTCTCTAGATGCCAACATCTTTTCCTCCAAAGATAACTTCTGCTTCAGCGAGTCTGTCAACCGATCAACGTATCTGGATACAAAAACAAGACAGAAATTTTACATTTTCTATTTAAAAGCACAAACATCATAACCATAACTTTGTACAGAGAAGTTTAGAAGTTACTATATTTCCAAAGGCCTTTGCATATAACGTCACTTCTGTTTCACAGCCTCTCTAGATGCTGCATCTTCTCCTCCAAAGACAGCTTCTGCTTCAGGGAGTCTGTCAACCGATCAACGTATCTGGATAAAAAACAAGACAGAAATTTTACATTTTCTATTAAAAAGCACAAACATCATAACCAACTTTGTACAGAGAAGTTTAGAAGTTACTATATTTCCAAAGGCCTTTGCATATAGCGTCACTTCTCGTTTCACAGCCTCTCTAGATGCTGCATCTTCTCCTCCAGGGACAACTTCTGCTTCAGCGACTCTGTCAATCGATCAACTTATCTGGAGAAAAAAAGGCAAATTTAATATTTTCTATTACAAAGCACAATGAAACATACATATGAATTGGCTCCAAAAACCATAACCATAACCATAACTTTGTACAGAGAAGTTTACATGTAAATATATTAAGGCTGTTGCATGTAATGTCTCTTCTAATTCACAGCCTCTCTAGACGCCAATATTTCTCCTCCAGGGACAACTTCTGCTTCAGCGACTCTGTTAACCTATCAACGTATCTGAAAGGGGGGACAAAAAAGTGTCAAAAAAAAAAAAAACTCAATCATTATCATCTCGGCTCCAACCCCCTCTGCTCCTCCAGGCCATCCTGTCTCTTCTGCTTCACAGCCTCTCTAGATGCCAACATCTTCTCCTCTAGAGACAGCTTCTGCTTCAGGGAGTCTGTCAACCTATCAACATATCTGAAAGAGGGAGAAAAACAGGCGTCAAGTTTCTATTAAAAAACTCAATCATTATCAACTCGACTCCAGTCTCCTCTGCTCCTCCAGGCCATCCTGCCTTTTCTGTTTAACCGCCTCTCTAGACGCCAGCATCTTCTCCTCCAGAGACAACTTCTGCTTCAGCGAGTCCGTCAACCTGTCAACATATCTGAAAGAGGGAGAAAAACAGATGTCAACTTTCTATTTACAAAACTTAATCATTATCAACTCGACTCCAGTCCCCTCTGCTCCTCCAGGCCATCCTGTCTCTTCTGTTTCACAGCCTCTCTAGACGCCAACATCTTCTCCTCTAGAGACAACTTCTGCTTCAGGGAGTCTGTCAACCTGTCAACATATCTGAAAGAGGGAGAAAAACAGATATCAACTTTCTATTTACAAAACTTAATCATTATCAACTCGACTCCAGTCCCCTCTGCTCCTCCAGGCCATCCTGTCTCTTCTGCTTCACAGCCTCTCTAGATGCCAGCATCTTCTCCTCTAGAGATAACTTCTGCTTCAGCGAGTCCGTCAACCTGTCAACATATCTGAAAGAGGGAGAAAAACTGGTGTCAACTTTCTATTTACAAAACTTAATCATTATCAACTCGACTCCAGTCCCCTCTGCTCCTCCAGGCCATCCTGTCTCTTCTGTTTCAAAGCCTCTCTAGACGCCAACATATTCTCCTCTAGAGACAGCTTCTGCTTCAGCGAATATGTTAACCGATCAACGTATCTGGATTTAAAAAAACAAGACAGAAATTTTACATTTTCTATTTAAAAGCACAAACATCATAACCATAACTTTGTACAGAGAAGTTTAGAAGTTACTATATTTCCAAAGGCCTTTGCATATAACGCCTCTTCTGTTTCACAGCCTCTCTAGACGCCAACATCTTCTCCTCCAGAGACAACTTCTGCTTCAGCGACTCTGTCAACCTACCAACGTATCTGGAAGAGGGACAAAAACAGGTTTCAACATTCTTTCTATTGCAAAACCTGATCATTATTATCGCCGTCATTGTTGTAGTCATTATTGTCGTCATCATACCTATCATCATCATTGTTATCAACACTATAAATATAATTGTCATCATCCTTATCATCATCGTTGCCGCCTCCGCCACCGCCACCGCCACCGCCGCCGCCACCGCCACCACCACCACCATCATCATCATTATTACCACAATCACCATGGTTGTCATCTTGACAATCATCGTCATCTTGACAAGCATCATCATCACCACAACCATCATCATCCCTTCTAATACGTGTGCATCTATATATATTCAGTAGGTTCTGTCTCCAGACTTACTTTGGTGAACCCTTGAGGAGGAAGAGATGTTGCATCCTGGTCTCTGTCATCCTGCCGTGTACTGCATCCACCAGAGACAACATGGACTTCACATCACCAACTGTCTTGCTCTGAACTGCAGATGGCGCTGTTTGCAGCTGGTTGACGGACAACACGTCGGCTTCACCCTGCATCTCAACTTCTCGCTGTCTCAGGAAGGCTTGTATCTGGCAAAAGTTATTACAAGTAATAAGTATTTTGATCATCTAAATAAATTAATGTGTGTAATCAGGTATGCAATGCCATTTTGACATCATAAATGTTGGTTTTCTATAAAAGAAACCAGAAAACAAATTACATGCATTATTGATCGTTTTTTCTCATATAAATATTATCATTCAATTGTTAATGGTCACATACACCCGAGGAGGTCTTCTAAAGGTTAAAATCAGACTGATTTACTGATTTATGTGAAGAACAGAGCTCTGACTTCTAAAAAAAGAGAATGTTTGATTTCTCAATAAAACACATTATCCGTAGGCCTCACACCTCGATAAACTTTTCTACCGGCATTTACAGGTTGGTAGATTGCAACTTCTGTCAGTGATAAACCAAATAAAAAGAGGAAGTGATTTACCTCCAGGATTTCATTGATGAACTGGTTCCTGGTTGGGGCGTGGTCAAACAAACACATGGCATCAGTTCCCCTGGCAACACTGTCTCCAGCCTATCAGATAATATTGGATATACAAATGTAAGATAAGATAAATACAATTATTACACAACAGGAAAACAGCTTGAAACATTGATATACATGTACAGTCCATTGCTCGAAGATCCCCTTGCAACACTGTCTTTAGATTAATAGATAAATGGAAATACACAATATGAAAATAGCTTGAAACATTGACATACAGGCCATGAATCATGGGCGTCGATCCTTCCGTAATACCTATTCATCAGGGGGGATGAATGAATAGATCATCCCCCCTCCCTCCCCCCCCCCCCCCCCTTATGAATAGGTATCAATTACAGATCGACGCCCATGCCATGAATCAATGTAAACTTCTTTTTTGGCTCAATCAGGAATGTACAATAAACTTATTGAGACATTTTGAATGCTGTCAACATTCAAGAAAGTTAGGGTGGTCCCCAAACAGACATAAAAGGTTAATCTAATTCATTGAAAAACATTATAATCTGGTACCGGCAGCTGATCTATAATGCTATCTTTATTAGAGACTGATATACATGTGCTGTAAACCATAAGGCGAAACATAACATTCTGAATCATGAAAACAAACAAACAAATAAACATCAGTGCAGAAGTGGCAAATGTGTCTGTCTTTCAGGTAACAGCTCATAGTTGCAGTATTAATTCCATCTCATGGCAGCTATGGGCCTCTCGTCTGGAATATAATGTCTCAGTCTTACAGATACATGAACCAATAAAACAAGTGCACAATTCAGAGGTCGATCTTTCAACAATACAAGATCCTCAAAATGTTTTAGATTTACCTCTGTTTCTAGGTTGCTTGTCTCTGCACCTTCTGTCTCAAGAGATATTCCAAAGTCAATCCCCCCGGTATCCAGGTCTAGGCCACTGAAGTCAATCTGCAAAGAAAGTCACAAGTAATAATCTTAAGTAATTCTATCTATCTATCTATCAGGCCATAGTTCATCCACACGTTGGACAAAGCCCTCCTCATGACATTTCCATTCTCTTCTATCTCTAGCTATCCTGGGCCATGTAGCCTACCCATGTATGATGTTAGTTCATCTCTCCATCTTTTTCCTTTTGCCTTCCTCTTCTTCTCTTTCCCTTCCTTAGTTGCCATTCTGTTGAAAGATATGTCCATCTATTGTCCTCAAGTCTTGCTACATGCCCAGCTCATCTCCACTTCGATTCTCTTACTTTTTCCATAAGTAATTAACAATGGTTAAATATAACAGTTTACTAAAAGACATGTATGGAAATGTAAGTCAACAGTGCGTAATCTTCAAGTATGAAGCTGCACTTTATTGGAAGAAGAAGTATGTAAATGAGCTTGGCAATAATGAAAACAAAAATAATTGTTAGTAATAGCATGCAACGGGCAGTGGCATATTACAGGTATACTGTTGGCCGGTTCCAATTATTGGGGGTGGCCCACTCTTTCATAATTTTGTTATATAATTATCACTATTATTGTTCTTTTATGTTCTATTATTTTTTCTTTATATTTTACAATCTTTTTTCTTCTGATTTCATCCAATTATTTAGGGGCACATGCCCCTATATCTTATCTCTTTTTTTAAAAATTATTACCTCATCTTCTTCTGCCTCCTCGTCCTCTTCCAGGAAGCTGAGTTTAAGTTCTTCCACCTCTTTGGGTACCTCCCCCGTCCTCCACTGGTACACTGTAGTGTTGCCATGCTGGGATATATACCTCAGCATGGGACACACAACGTTCATGTTTCCTTCAGCACTTCCATTGACAAACTGGACAAAGGCTTGGTAGAAATCCAGAGCGTCTGTCATTTTTCTGGCCTGGTCTTCGATGGACTGGTATGTCTTTGGGAGCTCCGAAACCAGCTCTAGGAGTTCAGATCGAATCTTGGCTCCCTAGCAACGAGGAAAACACAGATATAATCAAATAATAAATGACAACACTATGTATCAAGCAGAATTAGGCAAGAATATTTTATTTTATTTGATTATGTTGTCAAATGGGGCCCTAATCACAAGCTACTACTTTTCAGAGCCTCTTACCTTGATTATTGTACTGCTTTAAACTTGAATTCTAATATTGTTTGGATAAATGCAATGAATTTTTACATTGAAGGAACTGTTGAGCACTTTTTATTTCCTGCCCAGACCACAGTTGACCAGACTTTCACCATGGAATTCAACAGCTACATTGTCTTGGTGTTATTTGTACTCTTGATGAAAGGAGGGTATAAGTCTACATTTTTGTTAAAAATTATGTCATATGGTGCAATTTGAGGCATGGTTAAATCTACCCCGCTGTTGAGAAATCTGCCCAATTGTTGCATTGACATACCTTAACCCGTTCAGGACTGGTCCCGCAAATACTCAGGCTTGGGTCTATGGAGAATACACATTTTAGCAAAATCAAAGAGGTCCCGAACGGGTTAATACCGAGTTGTTTACATGCTTGTTGCATTGACATACCTTGATGCCGAGTTGTTTGCATGCTTGTTTGTACTCCTCTCTGGCTGCACTGGCACTCTCTCCATAATCCCTCTCCCTCTTTGAGCACTCCTGGAAACAATCACAAATTGGCAGAAATCAATCACAGTTTAATAGTATTTACGAATCAGCACATCTATTTTGATCATCCAACATTTCCTATCATCACACAACTTCCGGTCAATAGCAGGCAAATCTGTGTGCTACTTTGATAACAGGCACATGTACATGTCAATTTTTCATAAATCATCAATCTTATATGGCTTGCTACTATTAAGAGAGATTTAAAGGGAAGCCAAAGGCTGAAATTTCCGCTTACTGTTAGTAATAAGTGCATAATTCATTTCATTTCTAGTTGCATATTTCCTCTTGGGTATCACTGATAATGAAAATAATGTTTTTTTTCTTTCCAACCACTATCCACTGTTTTGACTAACCACTTGAGGCTGCCATTTTTTCTAAAGGTACCACTTGAAACATCATCTGAGCGCATCTGAGCGTGCACTAACAAAAGCGGGTTATGTAACCACAATTGTTGAATCTGCTGCTATGTCAGTGGCTATGTAACCTGCTTTAGTTTGTGCTAATTCAATGACCTTTCAAGCGGGGAAACATGGCAGCCTCCAGTTGAATAGTCAAAACAGATGATAGCAGTCACATGTCACTGGATAGCGTAAGCGGATAACTGACGAATAGACAATTTGCAAAATTAAATTATCTGGTTTCTGGAAGTTTTCTCCATTGCTTCATGCACAAAACATTCCGCCGGATAGAACAAGGTACATCACCCGACACGGAACGGACATGAAATGCATACTAATGGAGTGAAAATAGTTACTCTCCATCAGGCATCTGTTTACGCTACGCCTATCCGGTGAAATGTGACCGGGCCTTTGTAGCTTTGCTACTCACTGCCTGGGATTGTTGGCACTTGGCAATCAGCTTCTTGAGGGAAGGGATCTCATATCCAACGTTCCTGATCAGCATGTGCGCTGTCTCTGATTAGTTGTTATGGGGTCAGTTGTCTTGGAATAGCTGTCTGGGGGATAGTAGTCTAGGGGGCGGTCCTGTGGTGGATAGTTGTCTTAAGTGTAGTGTTCTATTCAGGGTAAGCTGTTCCCAATTGTTAATGTATAGTAGTGATAGAGAAGAAAATAGTTGGATGACCAGATGATAATTGTCCAGGGGGGTGTTTCACAAAGATCCCAAGTCAAACGTAACACTAAGTTGGACTTCAAAAGTATGGAAAGCCATTAGTTTCTTTGATTTTTGTTTGTAAACATTATTTTAAAAGGGATCAAATGTTGATTCAAATCATTCATATTTTTTACTATCAAGGAGATTTGATGTTCTTGATGTAAAATCTATGAAAAGTCTAAAATACTTGCATGTTTGCTTTTGAATATATTTTATTCCAAGGGCTTACCATAATTGTTAAGTCCAACTTAGAATCTTTGTGAAACACCCCCTGATCTTAGCAGACAAATGTCCCTTTGCAATCTAGCTTTGCTACTCACTGCCTGGGATTGTTGGCACTTGGCAATCAGCTTCTTGAGGGAAGGGATCTCATATCCAACGTTCCTGATCAGCATGTGCGCTGTCTCTGCTACATACACATTGTCCTTCTCATACAGCTTCACTATCTCTTGCCAATCCTGCAATTTGTAAGCAAAGGAAATAACGTGAAATGGTTACAATGTTACATTTTGAAATACATTTGGTGTATTAAAGGAATAACAAATACTCCTGTTATATACACAGTGACCTTTACAGCTCTTCATTAACTCTTGCCATTCATAGAATTTGTATGTGAAGGAAATAACATGAAATAGTTACAATTTTGTATTCAAAATTAGGCAGGAATGGCCTATAAGAGGCCAACATTCAAGATAATGTTTAAAGGACCTACAGAATACAACGTATGTTGACACTTTTTCCATAGTTGATGACTTGAAACATAGGTATGCCGAAGAAAAATCCATGAAAATAAACACAGTAGTGATTTAAGACTAGTTTCCTGATGCCAAATCTTACCTAGCAGCCAATTTAGGCCCCACCCACATTTAGCGTCCGGAATAGGCAGCGTGATCGACGTGCGATTGACAATTCATTTGCTTACGTCATGACGCGTCATCTACAGAATTTAGTTCATTAGTCCGGTCTTTAGATGACGTCACATTTTGGCGATTTAAAAGGGGCGTTCCCAGGACAATAAGATATTTACTAATTACCCCAAAATTGATTGATTTCATGAGAAATGAATGCTAAATTCTTTTTCTTCGGGAAAAATTACTTATAGAGAGCCGAATTGTGAAAATTAGGCCATCTAGACGCTGTAGTTCCTTTAATATACAGTGTCCTTCACTATCTCTCGCCGATCCTGGGATTTGTATTTTAAAAAGTGGATTCTATCATAGAAAGACACATTTGATTAGTAACCCGTTCACTTTGAGATTTTGAAATCCCCATAGACTTTGTACTTACATGTAGCCCACCCAGTTCCTGTAAGCAATGGTTTAATTGCATTAGATGCAAGTCTGAGATGTAAATATTTGTTATCAAATTAAAAAATAATATAGTATTGAAAGCCAAATTTACTAATATGAATTGTGCATTTTAAAATGTTTCAGTTTGTCAGATGTTTTCTTTTGACAAATTAAGAATAAATAGTGAACGGGGATTAGACCCATCTAAATCATCTGGTCCTGACAATATCCCGGCCATTCTTCTGAAAGAGACAGCCTCTGAAGTTAGCCCTATCCTCACACACATTTATAATCAGTCATTAAAGACTGGTGTCCTTCCTGACGACTGGAAGAAGGCCCACATAGCCCCGGTCTTCAAGAAAGGTGATAAGACGAAAGCTGAAAACTATCGTCCTATCTCCCTGACTAGCATAGCTTGTAAAACCCTGGAACATATCTTGGTTTCATCAATTATGAAACATCTTGATACCTATTCCATCCTCTCTCCTTGTCAGCATGGATTCAGAAGAAAATATTCTTGTGAGACACAGTTGTTGTTAGCAGCTCATGACCTTGCTGATTCTTATAGGAAAAAGAAGCAAGTCGACATGATTATGCTAGATTTCTCAAAGGCCTTTGATAAGGTCCCGCACAATCGCCTGATCCTTAAACTTAGACATTATGGTATCCAAGACCATAATCTCATATGGATACAGAACTTCCTCTCCAACCGTGAACAGTCTGTAGTCTTGGAGGGTGTCAAATCCAAGGCCTCCCCTGTTATATCAGGTGTTCCCCAGGGTACCGTCTTGGGCCCTACACTCTTCCTTCTCTATATCAATGACTTGCCTGATCAAACTTCATCAACAACCAGACTATTCGCTGATGATTGTATGCTTTATCGTGAAATCAACAGCAGCGCAGATGCTCGGATGTTGCAGAAAGATCTTGATGTACTTCAGCAGTGGGAAAACACCTGGCTGATGTCATTCAACCCTGGCAAATGTATTGTCATGAGGTTCTGCCCTTCTCGATATCCAGTGAATTACAATTACTATATCCATAACTCCCTTCTTCAAATCTGTGAGTCTGGAAAATACCTTGGAGTCACCTTGTCCAATGATTTCAAATGGTCATCACATATCTCGGCACTCTCTAAGAAAGCCTCCCAACAGCTTGGTTTCATCCGCCGAAATACAAGGTTCCTCCCACAATCCTTCAGAGAGGCGGCTTACAAGTCTCTTGTGCGTCCTCACTTAGAATATTGTTGCAGTGTTTGGGATCCCCATACAATCTCAGAAATCCAGACACTAGAGAGGATACAAAGACAAGCTGCTCGTTATGTCACGGCTGATTATCGAAGAACAAGCAGCGTGTCCGTTATGATCAGCAAGCTAAAATGGCCCAGCCTATCTTCAAGGCGCGCTGTGAGCAGACTCACCATGGTTTATAGAATCATGAAGAACCTCGTTGCAATTCCTACAGATACATTTTTCACTATAAACTCATCTAAAACTAGGAAAAATCACAATATGTGCTTCCAAACATACCGTCCAAGGGGCAATATCGACAAATTTGCATTCGCTCAACGGACTATATTAGAATGGAATAAACTTCCTAGCACAGTGGTTAATGCAGTCTCACTTGATCAATTCAAAGATCTTGTAACAAACCACTATGAATCAACACATTTTGATTAGGCCCACTTCTCCTTATATCGTGTACACAAGTTAAGTTCATCTTCGAGATAGGCTGCATTATAGCCCTTTGAAGATTATAGAAGAAGAAGAAGAAAGGGGCCCTGCAACCCAAATGCATGTTGACCTCTGTTCATCTGTATTATTGTACTGTACACATTCAATATTTGTAAACGGTTTGACCCAAATATGTTTTGTATATTTTTAAACATGTTATCATTTATTTGTCTTCATGTTGCTAAGCCCCACCTCCTAAAAAACCCTCCAGAGCAAATTCTATTGTTGACCTGCAGTGACATCATTTGTCAATCACTGGTTAGCTACCATGAGATTAACAAAAGATGAAGGTACAAAAAGAACATCCACACAAATTGTGATTAGGCTATTGTGATTAGGCTAATCACAATAGCATCACACGGTTGAATAGAATACCAACTCACACAACTTCAATTACAATAGCTGTTGCTATGTCAGAAGAAAAGCACTGTCTAAGCTATTGCATGGAGGTATGCAGGGCATGCTTTTGTGTGGATGTTCTTTTTGTACTTTCATCTTTTGTTAATCTCATGGTAGCTGACCAGTGATTGACAAATGATGTCACTGCAGGTCAACAATAGAATTTGCTCTGGAAGGTTTTTTAGGAGGTGGTGCTTAGCAACATGAAGACAAATAAATGATAAAATGTAAAAAAAAAATACGAAACATATTTACAAATATTGAATGTGTACACTAATACAAATGAACAGAGGTCAACATGCATTTGGGTTGCAGGGCCCCTTTAAACATAGCTTCAACTCAAGGGCGTCGATTTCTTCTCATGGTTGGGGGGATGATCAGTTATTGCGAAGGAGCGAAGCGACCGATGGGGGCAGGGGCGGATCTAGCTTTTTGCTAAGGGGGGGTGGGGGGGTTTGACCCAATGACGATGCGGAGCATCGTCCACGAGCCGCGAAGCGGCGAAGTCCGAGCCGCGTAGCGGCGAGGCGATTTTTTTTGTGGCTATTTTGCTAAGGGGGTTTGACCCGATTTTTTTTTTGTTGTGGCTAATTTGCTAAGGGGGCGGGGGGGGGGGGAATTTGACCCAATGACGATACGGATACTGTGTGGGTCTGGACACAATGATGGCGTTTTTCTATGCACATCACATTTTCACTTGGCAGCCCAGGGGGGGGGGTTAAACCCCCTAAACCCCCCCCCCCCCCCCCCACGTAGATCCGCGCCTGTGGGGGTGGGTGTGGGAGGGGGGTGTCCCCCCTCCCACGGTAGGAAGCTTTTGCATTTTGGGGCTTGAAATTGTGCAATCTGGAGCATACCTAAGGCATCAATTTCACGTTTTATAAACTTGTTTCTGAGTTACCGTGTTATAGATAAACACAATTAATGAAATCAAGATTGCAGAAAACCAAAGGGCGGATCGCACTTCTTTTGCTTATGGAGGAATGAGTAAGGACTTTTTCTAACATAAGACATACGATATAAGAAACTATTTTTTTTTTTTTTTACCCTCCCAAATATTGGGGGGGGGGGATGATAATACAGGCCATCCCCCCCACCTCAAATATTGGGGGGGATATCTCCCCCCCCCCCCCCCATCCCCCCTGTGATCGACGCCCCAGTGTTCAACTTTATTACAGCAATCAGTCTTCGCCACTAAATAATAATCATCTGTCTGCGCGGCAGGGTATTATGAGGCTGAGCCTGAACAAAGTTTGTAACAATATAGTTTATGAAGTTCTCAATTCTCAAATGTTCAGAAAGATACATTTTACTTCAGCGATGTTTCAGTGTGTAGGTGTTTATCTTTCCATTCAAACAACACTGCATAATTTATTTATAATTCAACAAAATGTTTAAGATGTTACGTCATAGATTGATGCACAATATTTTGATTATTCAAACTCAATTGCTCATGGCATGAATCTCATCTCAGAGAGTTAAGAGTTTGCGAGAGAGTAAGAAAGTGGATGCATCTCTCCCATATCGTACTACTGAGTTGATGTATTGGCCTTTTATTACATCTTGTATTCTTGTAGGCATTTAATCATCTTCGAGCATTCATTTACAGACCAGCAATGATATGAAATGTAGTTTAGTTCTGGAGAAGAAATATTCATCTAGATGTTAGTAAGTTCATAATATCAACTTTTTGGTCCCACTGCTTGGAATAATTTTCCACTGGATATTCATTCATGCCCTTCAGTTGGATCTTAAATCAAAGACGTAATACAGTCTGTGTATTAATTTAAAACATGGTTCAAGCAGATAATATATATATACATGATATGAACTTTCACAAGGCTTTGCTCAAAAAGCAAGTATGTGTATTTGGCATCATGTTAAACTGGAATTATTACTATTGATGTTGCTCCTTGAATTTAAATCATATTAATTTGATTTTGTAAATGAAGAGTTCTGTGACTTGTGATAATGAATCAATCAACCAGTAAATCACAAATTCTTTTGAATCAATCATTGAGGAATGGTTTAACACTTACGATTGAGAGACGAATTCACTCTGGTCACAAAACTTCATAGTGCAAAATCGCTGACCATGGGCGATATAGACCAGCAATCTGGTTTCCATTGTCAACACAAAAAACTTGCAATCATCACTGTACACATAGATTTGCATATTGCAAGCTTTGCATGGCACGCACACACATGAGCTGACTAGCCATCCGGGAAAGTTCAAAGTCCCACCAGACCCATGTACTATCAGCTGGTTACCACGCACCGCGCCGGTATCGAGTGTCGCGAGTATTATTGGGTCGCGTGTCAGGGATACATGTTATAGGATTTTGTGAAAGAAAGTAAAACAAAATTAAATAAAAAAGCGTAATTTGTGGCTGTCGGCTGTGTGACAATTTCGTAAACGAAGCATAATGATATACATTATAACATACACACATTTTGCAGGGAAATTTCTGTGGGTGCTGCAGCACCCCCAGCACCCCCGCTTCCCAGGGCCATGCCCGTATAACCTGACTAGGCATTATACTCAGCAGGAAAAGTAACGGAGCTTAGCGTAAACTCCCCGCCGTGACCCCATTGCAAACCAGACCATTCGACATGCATAACTAGTACAGCATACCGTATATGTACCTGCTTTTTCAGCTGCGTAGTTATAAATTGTAACGTAAAATGGTCTTACCATGGTATGACCATTTACAAGCCCGACACGGCAACCGGTGTATCCTTAATGCATACATTGTGCCAAGCGTTTTTTACATGGGCCTTAGACATTATTAGTCCAATGCAGGCTGAACAGTACAGTATTGTAATGTGTGTATGTATTGTCCAGGCCGCCTCTCAGCTCGGCCACGGACCCCGAGTATGGGCGGTGCAGAGAGATCGATTAGCACCGTGCTACATTAGCTAACGTGAACAAATTTACACACGGGCGAAGGATCATGAATGGGACAATAAAAGACGTCGCACGTTTTATTATTTGGAGGTTTATAACCAATTATAACTCCACGAAAAGGAGGTTTCAAGCCGTAATTTTTTCAGGCAAGCTGGTAAATGACATTTTCCTCATGTAAGACAATAACCTCGCAACTTTTAAAATTTGCTTGCAAAAGGCAGACACTCCCTTTAATATAGTTCCAATTTAAAGATTTGTTGTATTATCATATCTTAAAGGGGTAGTACAGTTTGGTAAGGCTGAACTTTAGTAACAAAAACCTGCACAATAACATTACAAACTAATAGTTATAACTCCACTGCTATTATAACTATAATTTTATGCTCGAAAGGTATATAAAATTACAAACGACTAAGTAAAAAGCCGGTTATCATTAAAAAAGAGCTATTCAAAAACAAGAAGGCGCTCTCTAAAAAAGCATTGGTTTCAACCATTTTTCATACAAAATTATGCATGTGATGTTTGGTTGAAATAATGATTAAATAGAGAGATCATCAACAACTATTTAAAAATCTCTTTTGAAATTTTTTGAAAAAGTGTAAGCATTTACATTTTTTATTTTGATATCCTCTCATAAATCTGGCAGTGTTGTATCCGAGTCCACCCAATCCGAGTCCGAGTCCAGACCATCCGAGTCCGAGTCCGAGTCCAACTCTTTTTTAAAATTAATTTAATTTGACATTTTTTCCTTTTCTTTACCAAAGGCGATTGATCTATCACTTAATCAAGTGATTAACCTACATGACTTTTCCTAGTCGCATCGTCGTGGTTGTAGTCCGCATCGAGATCGGCCACTAATTAATGGTCACCCTTGCCCTTGGACTTGTCTTAGCTATCGATGTCACAGAGTCGCAGAGTTAGATTTTGCTTGTAAGCTTTGATTTGGGGGATTCGAATATCTAAAATCTCAAAAGCTTCTGGGGGCTCCGCCCCATGAACCCCACCTGAGGCTCTAAGGCAGGACCATGCTGCTTGCAGGTTGAAGCCCCCTGGCTATGCCACTGATCAGATGAAGACATGAAAGTATGACAAAAATGGAAGTAATTCAAAATTATTGTAAACAAAAATCAAATACTCATTAATTATCAATTACATAAGACAACAGGGTTCAAGTCATTTACCGTTGGCATCTGAATGGCTGTTGTATTCTTGCGATCCACCACTCATGTCGCTCATGGTCTTGGGCACTTTCTCTGTCTTGACCATTTTCTGCTTCTTTCTCTTTGGCTCTGCACTGGAACGATAAAAACATTGTCACAATGTTGTGTTTGTTCGTGTACGAAATAAACAAGGAACTTTAGTAACCTGGCTACATTACAATCTTAATAAAGTAGTAAGTAAGGCAATTTTAAGGGGGACAAAACACAGATGATATGTTTAAATTTATTTATTTTTATTTGCCAAGAAAAAGGCAACATGAAAATAGACTAGCCGGAAACCCAGGTCCCTGTAGTGATGGGGTTAAAGTATGCCACATGTATTAACTTCATAGGATTCTTATGGATGATGAGTGATAATTTCATTAAAAAAAATAACACTGTTTACCTTGAGGAAAGGGTTTAAAATTGATGGCAGATCTTGGCCCTGTTGCAGAAAGATATACAATCAATTGTAAGTTACAATTAATTGTTTAATTGTAAGTCTGATCATGTGTTCTAAATGCGCAAATCTGATTGGTTGAAAAGCTTAATTTTTCTGACTAACAACCGATTGTATCTCTTTATGCAAGGGGCCCTTATCACCTACTTATCTACTTATCACCTATAGTCACCAGTAATATTGCGTCCTGGAACATCCAGGACATTATACTATACTGCTGATCGGTTATAATATGACTGGAGTTTTAGGCGACCTTTGTCCTCATGCCATTTATAAGGAGAATTGGAGGAATTGATTGGATAATGAAAAGAAACAATACGAATATCTCCGGAAGCGCAGGATAACCATCGATGGGCAAGTTAATTTTTTTTTATAGCGAAACGGTTTAGCAGGTTACTGGTAATGTTTGTCTTGATAATAATACAGGTCAGTGCCTGTGGCCACTTTGTTGAGGAGGCATAACAATGATAGGTCAACTGAATTTGTAAATTTCTTCTCTCTTCATCATACACTTTAACTATGACAGTATTGTAACCCAAATTAAATATTTGAATTACCATATTAGATAAAGTAAACAAAGTTTCGTTAAGAGAATATAATTATTGTACAGGTAATCAAAATAGGTAGCGAATACATTTATTACAAAAATTAAGTTTACTAATAACGAATAAGCATTAACTGATGTACTCACCCACCACCTTCTGCTTTTGTTTGCTGTTTCTTTTTAGAAGTCTTCAATTTCTAAAGGAAGGAATAACAATAGATTGATTGTAGTAACCAATAGTTAGAGAGAAAAAATAGAATTTGAATATAAAAATACCGTAGTAGAATAGTTTGTATTAAATGGAATTGAAATGTAGTGTCTGTTAAACTTTGACTAGATAATCTAATCTAATGTGATCATGTACTACTATGAAAACCAAACAAATAAAAGCACAAATAAACTAAGCTTAAAGGAATCTAGTAGCATTGTTCAAATCCTCAAAACTTATTTGGAACTCTAGCGGTTCTCTAATACCGTGTTGTATTTATATTAACAACATAATTATTGGACAGGTTCGTTTTTTTCGAATTTCACTTTCGTTAAAAAGATACTTACGATTGAAGTGTTCGGATTTGTAACTTTCCACTGGATAACCATAACCCTGTACAATGTCAGTGCAATGAATAGTGAATGTCACTTCGCTCATTGCTCCGCCATATATAATATCCATTTAACATGGAATTTTCAAACATTACTCAGCGGCATATCAAGATCACAACAATACACATTGTATCAACCATTCATCGCCTTTTGCATATGTCAACAAAGTTACTAGATCCCTTCAATTTCAATTTGCCAGCTTGTACAATACTATGGAAAGATGAGAAGAATATTTGTTAAACAATTGTTCAAATCATAATGTGTTAAAACCAATTTCATAACCACAAGACCAAAAAAGATAATCCTATAAATGTGTGTTTATAAAATGGTATAATCATGAACAATTTATCTTTATTATACTAAACTAGTCCTGCAGATATCTATAGGGCCTAGAAATGTTCATAAGTCCAATGTTTGTTTGTACTATTCACGTTCTAAATGGTTTCTAAACAAAAACATCACCATTGTTGCCAAGGTTTGTTGCCACCTTGGCAACATTGAGCAATTTTTTGTATACGCATTATAAAGATAATTAGCTAATTTGCATATTTCTGAAATAAGGTCAGAGGTCAATTTCTATCAACTATTATGTCAGGGTGATTTTCCTTGATTCATAGGAATCTGTAAATTAGGTGAAAACCTAATTATGCTAATCATATGCATTGCTGATTGTTGCCAAGGTGGCAACAAAGCTGAAATATCTTTAATACATGTAGAACATGATTGAAAATACCCTGTACATATTTGCTTATCAATGGCCACTAAAAACCAATATTCATAAATATGCAAATTAGGGGCAGCCATCTTTGATTTCAGGGTGTTGCCCATATACCCAGCTAGCCACCTGACGTCGGGCCAATGTCGGAATTTGGTTGCCGGATGTCGGCATATTGCCGTTGGCTCGAGGTTAAAATGTCCGCCAGCCCAACAATGGCCCAACATCATCTCATGACATGATGTTGGGCCATTGTCGGAAAATGACGTTATGCCAATATATCACAAAAATGACGTCGTGACGATGTTGGGCTGGCGGACATTTTAACCTCGAGCCAACGGCGATATGCCGACATCCGGCAACCAAATTCCGACATCGGCCCGACGTCAGGTGGCTAGCTGGGATGGCACATGCAAATGAGCGCCGGAAATGGATTCCTTACCACAAAACACGCTGAAATAATAGTTTTCATTAGCTTTGTACTATTCTTTGATAGAAATTGACTTCTGACCTTATTTCAGAAGTATGCAAACTAGCTAATGCTTATAATGCTTTCTAAAAAAATGCTCAATGTTGCCGAGATGGCAACAAGGCTGAATTTTCTCTAGAAACCATTTAGAACATTGGACTTATGAATGTCTCCACGTCTTATACACGACATATAGAACCGTCTACTAAACAAGGTTAATTTTTAAATGATCATAACCTGTTCCCTACTAGATAATCAATGTGGCAGGTATAGTATTTCTGAATCCTGCTTAACTGAACATGCCCATATATTGATGTAATTAATTGATATACAGTGAATACATTCACAACTAAGCATGTTTCTTCTTCTTCTTCCGTATAGTGACCACAATCAATTAGCTGATTATTCCGTCCCTTTAATTTTGGTTGTGTTTCTAGTCAACCAGGTTAACACTCTACTGTTTTTGTAAAGTAGACTAGGTTAATTTCTGTGCATGAGACGTGACTGTCTCATACACAGGACCTTCATTTATCGTCCTTTCCTTGGTACAGGGTATATTTTCCATAAATCCTATCCTGCATATATAGGAAGAACGGGGAAGGCCCATAACACACAAGAGTTAGCTCAAATTTATGGAGTAATGCAAGACGCCATGTCCGATGATAGGATTTGATTATTCGTCTAAGTCAGACACACTCCCAACTGAGCTAACTCGCCTGTTTTTGTCAATGTGCAATGCATCAAGTACTGGAAAATAAATCAATACTTTGTACGTCATTAAAAAGTCAAGTGAAATGCTATCAATCTAAATGTAATAATGGTGGTTTGGAACATTCTAATTTTATATTTTAGATTCATGATATGTTGTGCTTGTTCATGAACGAATATGATCATAAATGCCATGAGAGGCAAAAACCTTGTTAGTTAGGGGTCTGCTCACTATTCATAATTTGAAGAGGGTCATTATTCATAAGGACCGCTATTCATAATCAAAGAAAAGGGTCGCTATTCATAATATGAGAAGAGTCGCTATTCATAATACAAAATGAGGGTCGCTATTCATAATATGAGATGAGGGTTGATGTTCATTATACAAAATGAGGGTTGCTACTTACAATACGAAATGAGGATCGCTATTCATAATATGAGAAGAGGGCCGTCGCTATTCATAATAGGCTGTTTTCGCAACCACGACAGGACCATTCTACTACGCTAATCTCAGCGGGGGGTCGCACTCAGTGCGAAAATTTCCGCGTATCGTCCAAACCTACAACGGTATTCGGCTGAATTAGCGTCGGGTGTAGGAGCGAGTACGGAGCGGCGTGGTCAGCCCATACTTCAATAGGTCAGCCAATCAGCGCGCTTGTTCACTCGAGCAAGGAGACGTTCCGCGTATTCTTCACTGCGAAACTGTAAATAGATCACGACGGTAGCCAGAGTACGGGGACGGTCACAGGCTCACAGCTGATTCAATTCCGCGTACTCAGCGCTCCCGTCGTGGTTGCGAAAACAGCCTAATGTAAGAAGAGGGTCGCTATTCATAACAACATTTTAACATTTCACTATTTGATTGATCCTAATCAAATGATCCGTAAGATTTGCCCCCAAAATGTATGTGACCTTTTTTTCCTTCAAATTATGAATAGCGGTCCTCATGAATAGCAGTCCTTATAAATAGCGAGCACACCCCACTATTTTCACCTTTCACTTTCATTTATTTCCAGTTGTTTCCTTCTTTTTATACAAGAAATATCACACATCATTCGGAAGAATCGAGCAATGATATTGGTATATGACTGATTGAGTGAAATCTCAAGTATCACTTTTGTATGATCACTCTAAATGGGATAAATAACATAAAATTTAAAAAATCTTTTTATGAATAGCGACCCTCATTTTGTTTTACCAATAGCGACCCTCATTTCGCATTATGAATAGCAACCCTCTTCTCATTATGAACACAACCCCCATTTTGTATAATGGATAGCGACCCTCTTCTCATATTATGAATAGCGACCCTCTTTTTGTATCATGAATAGCGACCCTCATTTTCTATTATGAAAAGCGATCATTATGAGTAGTGGCCCCTAAAAAAATTATGAATAGTGCCCCTTCTTCAGGTTTATGAATAGCAACCTTCATCTCACATTATGAAAAGCGAGATTACCCCGTTAGTAACGCTATTATTTACCTGTTTTCTCACATTAATTGAAGTTGCGGATGTTGTGTTCAGCGTCCCATATTTGGAATAACATGCCGTTATCTCCACTTCCTCGCCTTCGGTATGCTTGTCTGATGCCATCCTATTCCATAATTTGATCTCAATCTTGTCTTGTGGGTTTTTAAGGCACTGCAACGTGACTGTTTTTACAGTGTAGTTTGAACTGGTATTCACCTTTTAAAATTAAAATACACATACCGTTCTAGTAACATACATAAGAAATTACCTACTCACATAAAACAGATGCTAAAGTCTAACTATTTATCCAAGTGTTATAGTATTGATCACATGATTATCAAATGATATAGGTTTTCCCATTCATTTTCGTCATTTTGTCATTCAATTTCGTCCCGAGAAGCCGAGAATGTGCTAATGGCCTAATGCCAACTTCAATTTCGTCTATTGTCGACCAATTTCCCAAAAAGTCCATTCAATTTAGTCGTTCGTCACGCATTTTCGTCGATTACAATTCAAATTCGTCGGTCACAGTTGCTGAACAAATCTGTGACTGACGAATTTGAATTGTACTGGACGAAAATGAAATACTGTGACAAATGACTAAATTGAATGGACTTTTTGTGAAATTGGTCGACAATAGACGAAATTGAAGTTGGCATTGGCACATTCTCGGCTTCTCGGGACGAAATTGAATGACAAAAGTGTTAAAATGAATGGGAAAACCTATATTAACGCTAGAACCTCCAATTAGCAATAAATTAGCAACATGTTATTTCATTTGTTACCTCTACAACATTGTGCAGCACTTGCGTTGCAATTTTGTTATGCATATGTATGGAGTTTGGGAATGATCATGTATATTTAAAGGGATAGCCCCTCTTTTGCAAGCCAAATTTCAAAAGTTGCGAGATTATTGTCTTATATGAAAGAAAAAGTCATTTAATAGCATGCCTGAAAAAATTAGGGCTTGAAATCTCTTTTTCGTGGAGTTATAGAGCTAAAACTAATAAACCATCGTCCAACGGTTAATTGTGCACTATATGTATATTCACCCAGTGAGGAAGTTCGTACACGGATTCCACGGAGTACCACAACGCTATGCGTGACCCCTACGTGACCCGCGCTAGCTACGTGACCCGCGCATATTTAACAATGGCGTGACCGAATACTGTACAAAATAACCAAACCTCGCTTAAACTGACTACATGTTATTATGTATTCTTAATTTTTGAGATTTTTCCCGGACATACCTTTACAAATGTCGGCTTCACAATACCTTTACAAGAATAAGTACAATATTATTGTATTATGCTAAATCAGTAAACTCTTTTCTTGACCGATATATAGTTTGATGGAGGGACGCATTCGTTTTTGATTCGTAGAATCCAAATTACAGGGCTGTTCGATCTGATTTTGTTGTGTGTGTCGCATTCATCCTCATCCGTCAACTGGAAACTGTTCAGACGTTTGGTAAAAGAGGGACGGTCCCTTTAATAATAGCGCACTTCTCTAAAAACTTACTCAAGGTGCTACGTAACCAAAACAAAAAAAACCATTCATCAGTGTAGTCTCTCTACAGAATTTAACAAATGTCTAGTACGGTTTTATTGAATGAAAATGAGCAAAGAAAAATAGGCTTCGCCGGGAATCAAACCCAAGACCTCCGGATTGCTAGACCGGTGCTCAACCATCGAGCCACAATTAAGCATCCATCATTTGAATCGTGTATACCACTGTGTACTTTGAACTTACACCTCCTGAATGTATTGTGGTTCATGAAAAGAGATACACTACCTAATACCTATAAGGAACCATGGAAGCATTATTACTAGGTTTAGTTTGGTTGTCATAGTGATATGCATACATGAGTATATCCCTCTATCCCTTTCAGATAAGACTCTGAAACTTCTCACCTTCACGAGTCGTCCTTCGACGGACAATCTTTGTCCAGGAGGGCTTTCCTTCTTTGCTTTTGCTATCGATACCACATCAGGATTGGTGTACTGTTCGAAGACCTTTTGGTCATATTTGACGTCAGGTTTGGACTGTATGTCAACCTAATTTTAGGCAGATATGACAATAAAAAGATGCACATTGACGGTAAAGTTATGTAGCTTTATAATGACAGTTTCAGCATAATAATATATTTACTGATTCTGCTGCCAATCTTATCTGTATATTTGGAAAGACAAAAAAAAACACAGGTTCAACTGGTGGTTCATTGATTTAAAATATATATAATCTGCTTGTGTCACTGGAACGGGATAATTATCTTAAGCCAACATATTACAACTTACAGTGGTTTATTATTCTCATATAATGATAGTTTGCGAAATAGCAGAAAATAGAATTTACGATAAATAACTGAATCCCATAACTGAATACAGTTTTGGAAATAAGTAGAATACGTAAAAATAAGTAGAATATACTGCAAAAATTAGTTTTACTACAGACACAATTAAGTGAAGAAGCATACTTACAACATAGTGTAAGTATACGATTAGACCTCAAACTGACATAGGTAATCGCTATGAGACAAACATTCTAGCAATTAAATAAATAAAATAATATTTAAACCATGTATATAATTATAACATAGACCAATCAAATATAAAAAGAATCACGCAAATATACGCACGTTACACTGAATATTGAGTAATGACTTACTGAGTTTATTTTTAAATCTATTTATAATGCCACTATTGCAACCAAAATCCACACACATTATCACATCAGAATGGTTGGGAGTAATGTGGAATGTTATCTATGACATTCTAGACTAGCACTAGGCAGTGACACATTTGCTCCACTGACAACTGCTCCGAAGGTTTATCACCACGTAATCGTTGTCGTGAAAAAGAATGCAAAGATTAGGTTTGAGTAGAACCCTCTGTGTGCCCGGGGGGGGGGGGGGGGGGGGTCACTCCCAACATGACTGGCTATGCACCCGTGTAAAAAAAAGCATCAAAAGGGCATCCTTAAAAGGGGGGTGGTTTTCAGCACTCATTAACAAAAATCACAAAAAGGGTACCTTTGCAGGTGTATTTTGTAATGAGAGCTATTTCAAGGCAAATTTGATCATTATTTCCCTCAACAAATTGGCAACTCCTAATTTTTGTATACCGTTTAATAACATAAGAATAGGTGGAACATAGTTGGTTATTAAAATTAAAGACAAATATAAAGTAACATTGCCACAATGTTGCCAATTTGAATGCCAAAATCCGTTTTTGAAAATTTGACAATAGGGCTCTAAAAATAGAGAAATTCATGCTCTTTCTCCTTGTACAATTCACATAACTTGTGGTCTTCTAGCTCAAATGTACATGTAGGACTACCAAACCACAAATATGTGGGCCATCGTCCTTGATGGGTTAAGGGTAGGTTTTCACAGCATTTCGCCATTTAGGGGTTTAAATTTACGAAGGTGCGATACAACATTTAGGGTCCATTTCAGAGGTTGATGTACACGGGTGGATAGATTTTTATGAATAGCGACCCTCATTTTGTTTTACCAATAGCGACCCTCATTTCGCATTATGAATAGCAACCCTCTTCTCATTATGAACACAACCCCCATTTTGTATAATGGATAGCGACCCTCTTCTCATATTATGAATAGCGACCCTCTTTTTGTATCATGAATAGCGACCCTCATTTTCTATTATGAAAAGCGATCATTATGAGTAGTGGCCCCTAAAAAAATTATGAATAGTGCCCCTTCTTCAGGTTTATGAATAGCAACCTTCATCTCACATTATGAAAAGCGAGATTACCCCGTTAGTAACGCTATTATTTACCTGTTTTCTCACATTAATTGAAGTTGCGGATGTTGTGTTCAGCGTCCCATATTTGGAATAACATGCCGTTATCTCCACTTCCTCGCCTTCGGTATGCTTGTCTGATGCCATCCTATTCCATAATTTGATCTCAATCTTGTCTTGTGGGTTTTTAAGGCACTGCAACGTGACTGTTTTTACAGTGTAGTTTGAACTGGTATTCACCTTTTAAAATTAAAATACACATACCGTTCTAGTAACATACATAAGAAATTACCTACTCACATAAAACAGATGCTAAAGTCTAACTATTTATCCAAGTGTTATAGTATTGATCACATGATTATCAAATGATATAGGTTTTCCCATTCATTTTCGTCATTTTGTCATTCAATTTCGTCCCGAGAAGCCGAGAATGTGCTAATGGCCTAATGCCAACTTCAATTTCGTCTATTGTCGACCAATTTCCCAAAAAGTCCATTCAATTTAGTCGTTCGTCACGCATTTTCGTCGATTACAATTCAAATTCGTCGGTCACAGTTGCTGAACAAATCTGTGACTGACGAATTTGAATTGTACTGGACGAAAATGAAATACTGTGACAAATGACTAAATTGAATGGACTTTTTGTGAAATTGGTCGACAATAGACGAAATTGAAGTTGGCATTGGCACATTCTCGGCTTCTCGGGACGAAATTGAATGACAAAAGTGTTAAAATGAATGGGAAAACCTATATTAACGCTAGAACCTCCAATTAGCAATAAATTAGCAACATGTTATTTCATTTGTTACCTCTACAACATTGTGCAGCACTTGCGTTGCAATTTTGTTATGCATATGTATGGAGTTTGGGAATGATCATGTATATTTAAAGGGATAGCCCCTCTTTTGCAAGCCAAATTTCAAAAGTTGCGAGATTATTGTCTTATATGAAAGAAAAAGTCATTTAATAGCATGCCTGAAAAAATTAGGGCTTGAAATCTCTTTTTCGTGGAGTTATAGAGCTAAAACTAATAAACCATCGTCCAACGGTTAATTGTGCACTATATGTATATTCACCCAGTGAGGAAGTTCGTACACGGATTCCACGGAGTACCACAACGCTATGCGTGACCCCTACGTGACCCGCGCTAGCTACGTGACCCGCGCATATTTAACAATGGCGTGACCGAATACTGTACAAAATAACCAAACCTCGCTTAAACTGACTACATGTTATTATGTATTCTTAATTTTTGAGATTTTTCCCGGACATACCTTTACAAATGTCGGCTTCACAATACCTTTACAAGAATAAGTACAATATTATTGTATTATGCTAAATCAGTAAACTCTTTTCTTGACCGATATATAGTTTGATGGAGGGACGCATTCGTTTTTGATTCGTAGAATCCAAATTACAGGGCTGTTCGATCTGATTTTGTTGTGTGTGTCGCATTCATCCTCATCCGTCAACTGGAAACTGTTCAGACGTTTGGTAAAAGAGGGACGGTCCCTTTAATAATAGCGCACTTCTCTAAAAACTTACTCAAGGTGCTACGTAACCAAAACAAAAAAAACCATTCATCAGTGTAGTCT
The DNA here is from genome assembly GCA_037951105.1 of Echinarachnius parma. Taxonomy (NCBI): domain Eukaryota; kingdom Metazoa; phylum Echinodermata; class Echinoidea; order Clypeasteroida; family Echinarachniidae; genus Echinarachnius; species Echinarachnius parma. The sequence continues at coordinate 28,245 of JBAMJV010008224.1, forward strand.
CTCTACAGAATTTAACAAATGTCTAGTACGGTTTTATTGAATGAAAATGAGCAAAGAAAAATAGGCTTCGCCGGGAATCAAACCCAAGACCTCCGGATTGCTAGACCGGTGCTCAACCATCGAGCCACAATTAAGCATCCATCATTTGAATCGTGTATACCACTGTGTACTTTGAACTTACACCTCCTGAATGTATTGTGGTTCATGAAAAGAGATACACTACCTAATACCTATAAGGAACCATGGAAGCATTATTACTAGGTTTAGTTTGGTTGTCATAGTGATATGCATACATGAGTATATCCCTCTATCCCTTTCAGATAAGACTCTGAAACTTCTCACCTTCACGAGTCGTCCTTCGACGGACAATCTTTGTCCAGGAGGGCTTTCCTTCTTTGCTTTTGCTATCGATACCACATCAGGATTGGTGTACTGTTCGAAGACCTTTTGGTCATATTTGACGTCAGGTTTGGACTGTATGTCAACCTAATTTTAGGCAGATATGACAATAAAAAGATGCACATTGACGGTAAAGTTATGTAGCTTTATAATGACAGTTTCAGCATAATAATATATTTACTGATTCTGCTGCCAATCTTATCTGTATATTTGGAAAGACAAAAAAAAACACAGGTTCAACTGGTGGTTCATTGATTTAAAATATATATAATCTGCTTGTGTCACTGGAACGGGATAATTATCTTAAGCCAACATATTACAACTTACGGTTTTGAAATATTAATATCCAGAAATTATTATCAAGTGAAAAGGGGTAAGGCATGTACAGTAATATCCCATTATTGCAAAAAAAACATTTGAGGTTTCAGAGGCATGGCCAAATTACAATTGTGTTCCCAGCCATAAATGTTTCTGAGTGAATTATTATTGTATCTATAAGTCAGCATAATCTTTACTCTTGAATGACATACAAATAAATATGTATCCAGGGATCAAGATACTTTTAACAGACTATAGAAGTATACTGTTGAAAGGTAAATTATATATTTTACACTGTCTGCTAATGATACCGTGGCATCTGGTGTGCCAATTGATATTAACATTGATAAACCCGCATATGGTGAATTTTAGTCTGAAGAGTGCTCACATCCCAATCCTGAGATGTTTTAGATTGTTGTTATGTTTTTTTTGTTTTTTTTGAAAGCCAGTAGCTCTCTAGTGGTTTATTATTCTCATATAATGATAGTTTGCGAAATAGCAGAAAATAGAATTTACGATAAATAACTGAATCCCATAACTGAATACAGTTTTGGAAATAAGTAGAATACGTAAAAATAAGTAGAATATACTGCAAAAATTAGTTTTACTACAGACACAATTAAGTGAAGAAGCATACTTACAACATAGTGTAAGTATACGATTAGACCTCAAACTGACATAGGTAATCGCTATGAGACAAACATTCTAGCAATTAAATAAATAAAATAATATTTAAACCATGTATATAATTATAACATAGACCAATCAAATATAAAAAGAATCACGCAAATATACGCACGTTACACTGAATATTGAGTAATGACTTACTGAGTTTATTTTTAAATCTATTTATAATGCCACTATTGCAACCAAAATCCACACACATTATCACATCAGAATGGTTGGGAGTAATGTGGAATGTTATCTATGACATTCTAGACTAGCACTAGGCAGTGACACATTTGCTCCACTGACAACTGCTCCGAAGGTTTATCACCACGTAATCGTTGTCGTGAAAAAGAATGCAAAGATTAGGTTTGAGTAGAACCCTCTGTGTGCCCGGGGGGGGGGGGGGGGGGGGGGGTCACTCCCAACATGACTGGCTATGCACCCGTGTAAAAAAAAGCATCAAAAGGGCATCCTTAAAAGGGGGGTGGTTTTCAGCACTCATTAACAAAAATCACAAAAAGGGTACCTTTGCAGGTGTATTTTGTAATGAGAGCTATTTCAAGGCAAATTTGATCATTATTTCCCTCAACAAATTGGCAACTCCTAATTTTTGTATACCGTTTAATAACATAAGAATAGGTGGAACATAGTTGGTTATTAAAATTAAAGACAAATATAAAGTAACATTGCCACAATGTTGCCAATTTGAATGCCAAAATCCGTTTTTGAAAATTTGACAATAGGGCTCTAAAAATAGAGAAATTCATGCTCTTTCTCCTTGTACAATTCACATAACTTGTGGTCTTCTAGCTCAAATGTACATGTAGGACTACCAAACCACAAATATGTGGGCCATCGTCCTTGATGGGTTAAGGGTAGGTTTTCACAGCATTTCGCCATTTAGGGGTTTAAATTTACGAAGGTGCGATACAACATTTAGGGTCCATTTCAGAGGTTGATGTACACGGGTGAATAGAATTTTTGTATGAGAGTGACCCCCTATTAAATTTCAAGAATCAAATTGATCCAGTTCTTCAGACAAAACTACACATGAATACTTTTAATTATGTTTGCATTCCGATCTACAAAAAGGAAGTTTGGCTTGGTAAAAAGCCAGAGTGTTTATACAATTCTTGAAAAACTTAACTATTGTGTGTGTTTCGGAACAAATAAAATGGGGGTATATAGGATAGGGGTTAGGACCGTTAGGTTTCTGGTATGGATTACAAATATTTGCTGGTTTATGATATATGTAAATAGTAATTATCGGCAAAACAAAATATTATGATTCAGACAGAACTTTTTAAGTACCTGGGAATTCGGCCATACATTTATAGTTTTGTTCTTCTCATTCAATGAAATGGTCTTCAAAATCGCTGTTTGCTTGGGTTTCAGGGTTGAAAGAACCACTCTTGTTTTTACGTCCTCCGGCACATACATTTCAAAGACTCCGACATAGCCCTCAATGCACACTGCTGCTTTGTATTTCGTCTTCCACTTTTCTAGTTGTTCTACAACTATTATTTTCGTTCCTTCTGTTTAGAATAAATGTGACACACACATGCACAAGGTTAAACAATAACAAATTGTCTACAATACAAACCTTGTCGGATACAAACAACAATTTATTAAAGGGAAACAAAATACTGAAATTTTACCGTTACTGATATGTGAATAATTCCAGTCACTTATAGTCGTATATTTCCCCTTGGGTATCACTATATGTTTTTGAAAAAAATTTTGACCGTTTTGACTGACTACTGGAGGCTGCCATGTTTTCCAAATAGATCCCTTTAGAAAAAGGTTTCTCCTATTTCTAAAACACACTCCCTTCGCATACCGTATTACTTTATTCGATGTCAATTTGATCATTTGTAACATACACATCATGATGGCAGCGCTCAAAGTAATTTACATACCACTGCAACATTTTTGCTTTATGCTATTCAATGGTTTAGTGCTTCCCTCTATAAACACGAGGACGATCAACCTTTGAGATGAATTCAGTCGGTGTGGAATTGTCCTAAGCAAGTTTCATTGAATTCATACCTCTATTTAGTTCAGTGATAAGCCGTTATTCAACTTACTTAAAGGGATAGTACAGTTTTGGTCAAACATAATTTTAGTAACTATTTAAGCTTGTTAGTTACCATTAAAACTAACAGAAATAATTATATGATGCTTGAAAGGTAAAAAAACATATGAACATCTAAGTTACAGGGCTGTTTTCATTCAATAAGGAGATATTAACACAAGATGGTGCCCTCTGAACACGTCAAGTTTAAACCCTATTAAAATCAAAATATGTGAACTTGATGTTTGGTAAAAATTATTATTCAATAGAGAGATCATCAAAAACAATTTAAAACCCATTTTGGTATATTTTTTTTTAATGTGTAGGATTTATAAATATTTTTTCAATCAGATATATTTATGGATATTGCAACCGTTTCTGAACCGATTTTGATTTGATTGATTTTGATTCATTAAAATTGGGTGCTTTTTAGAATTGTGCACTTAGTTTTTTCATTACGTCACACAAAAATTGTTTCTTGAAGCGCCCTCTATACCAAAACTGAATAACCCCTTTAACGCCTAAGTTATTATAACAAGGCGATAGCCGTAATGTGTCTCACCCACTTGCGCGCATTCATGCAACAAACCAACACACACAAACACAAACAACTTACTTATGTGACCTTTGACCCCATAATATCATGGAGGCCAATTATACAGGGTGGCCCAAAAAAACGGAACGGGGCACTTCCCAAAATATAATAACAAATGTATTATGTCCATCGGATAGGGTGTATTTTTAAATGAAAAACGATACCAAGAACAGTCATTTACTGTTCTTGGTATCGTTGTTCTTTGGAAAAGACACACTATTCGATGGACATAATCATTTTGGTACTTTATTTTAGGAAGTGCCCCGTTCCATTTTTGTTTGGGCCACCCTGTATAGGGCATTTTCCAATCAAGTTTGGTTACAAACAGATGCAGGGTTGGAAAGCTTTCAACCCTAATAGAGTCTTGCAGGTAAACTTTCACATTTTACCTCATTTGACCTTTGACCTACTTATGTGACTTTTGACCCCAGAATATCATGGAGGCCAATAAAGGGCATCTACCAATCAAGTTTGGTTACAAACAGATGCATGGTTGGAAAGTTATCAACCCTAACAGACTCTTTCAGGTAAACTTTCACATTTGACCTTTGACCCCAGAATATCATGGAGGCCGATATAGGGCATCTACCAATCAAGTTTGGTTACAAACAAATTCAGGGTTGGAAAGTTATCAACCCTAATAGAATCTTGCAGGTAAAATTTCACATTTGATCTCATTTGACCTTTGACCCCAGAATATCATGGAGGCCAATATAGGGCATATACCAATCAAGTTTGGTTACAAACAGATGCAGGGTTGGAAAGTTATCAACCCTAATAGACTCTTGCAGGTAAATTTTCACATTTGACCTTTGACCCCGGAATATCATGGAGGCCAATACAGAGTGTTTCCAAAAAAGCGGAACTCAACTTCCACCAGCAATATCTCATCTAATAAACTTATATTTATTGAATTATGTCATCGCAAAGATAATCTTTCATATGATACCATATTTGTAACGATCATATTTGCTTTGGATAAAAAAGAAAAATACTATACACACTAAGAAATTAGAGTACAATTAGGGTGCAAAACGCTTCTTCAATAGCATTACACTTAAGGGTATTATAGCATCACCCTTGGGGTATTGGCACCATAAGGTGCAGACCCCACTTTTGGGTAAAGATAATCTTTCATATGATACCATATTTGTAACGATTGAGCGTGTGGTCATCGACCTGCAAACATTGTGAATTAGCTAAGTTATAATTGCTTTGCGCACAAGATTTAGATCTACATCAACACAGTCACAAATATTGGTAATTCATTGAAATCTTTCCTATTGTTCTTTTGTCTTGTAATCATATTGCTCCAATCGTTGAACATGGAGATACTTTTTAAATCAGTGCCTTGCCTGACCATGCAACGGAACACGGAACAGTGTGATTTTCTAGTCACTGAGTGCAATCCCTCTGGGAGTTTTTCAGCAAGTTGCTGAGGCTTTTCACAAGTATCTCCCTCATCGTGACGCACCCTCAAAATCCACAATTTGGAGCAATGTGGGGACTTTTTTTTTTAATTATTATTATTTTTTTATATAAGGTGCAAATGTGAACAATAGCCCACCAGAGCATTATTCTGACTCTAGAGGGCCAATCAAATGGTCCACTGACTGAGGGAATTTGAAATGGAAGGGACTAGTCTGAATCTAAACAAGGGTCGTTCTGGTCGGAGAAGGTCAGTTCGGACACCACTGGGGTCATATGAGGACGAAGGTCTACAGCACTCCGCCGCAAGATACAGAAGACATCCACAATCGCATCATCAGGGAGTTCGATGCCTTGCTCCAGCAGGGGAAATGTGGTAAGACGGGATATGAAAACCATGGTGACACGAGCACAAACATGTGCGGTCAGACAAGAGGGTCATGTGGATTGTGGAAGGACAATTGGGATAATTATGGCCCCTCAACTTGTTTCGAGTTTAATACATGTCAAGCTATGAACAAAGAAACATCATGAAATTTAATTTGACTTTGTCTTCTGTTTCATTCTTTGCATTTCATTAAACAATTATGTCCTACTCTTGTGCGCAAACTACTTTTTACATAACTCGTTTAAGGTCATTAATCTTCATTCATGCATGACGCTATCATAACAATTTAGTATCAAACGTATGAATTAAAGGGATAGTTGAGTTTTGGTAAAGAGAGTTCAGTTTTGGTCAAACTGAATTTTAGTTACCAAAACCTGCACCACTACATTACAAACTAATAGTTATAACTCCACCATGCTCAAAATGAATGAAAAATTACAAATTACTAAGTAAAAAGCCTGTTATCATTAAAAAAGAGCCGTTAAAATTCAAGAGGGCGCTCTAAAAAAACTCATTGGTTTTAAGCATTTAGAATAAAATATTGTGCATGTGATATTTTGTTTAAATAATGATTAAATTAGAGAGATCATCAACAACTATTTAAAAACCTATTTTTGTAAATTTTTGAAAAGAGGAGGGCATTTAAAAACAAATTTTAATGGCTGGTTCAAAATTATTGAATAATTGTGGGGCCCCACATTTATTACAAATGGTTTATGTTATGGATATTTCAGCCATTTCTGAACCGATTTTGATCAAATAAAGTTTATTCTGTCATTAAAATTGTATGCTCTTTCAAATTTGACACTCCGTTTTTAATTATCTCACACAAAAATTATTTTGTGTAGCGCCTGCACCAAAACTCAACTATCCCTTTACCCTTTTACATGACATATTGCAATAAACTTAATTATGTTTATTAGACGAGATATTGCTGATGGAACCATTCTATATAGGGCATCTACCAATCAAGTTTGGTTACAAATTTTTGTAAGCGTCACGGATGGACGACGGACGGAGGACGGACAGACGGAGGACAGACAGACGGACGCAACTTGGATCCCTTAGTCTTCCTCCACCTCGGTGGGCTCGACAAAAATGACTTTATATAAGGCTCCATACAGATACTATGAGAAGAAGGGAGTTCAATGTCTAGCTTTCAACTGAATTACATGTTTATGCCTTAGTTTATCGCAAAAATACCTGGTTTTGCACTACGTACAAGTCACAACCTCTTTCAAACACATGATACTCACATTACAATTGGCACAAACACACATGGATGGCTGGGTATAGGCCCGGTATAGGTTTTCCCGGCCAATTTCATTTTTTTCTCCCCCAAATTGACAAAAGGGTCATTCAAATTCACGCATTTCTTGCTCATGGGCGAATTCGGCCATTCAATTGCACAATCCGTGCATCCAATTTTGTTTACTGGCACACCTTTTTCAATTTAGAGCAGTCAAAATGACTACGCGTGCATTCAATTTCATTTTCGGATACAGACATTCACACGGTCATGACGGTCAGGCAAATTTACTTTTTGTGTTGCATTCAATTTCATTTTGAAGAGCTCATGCAGTTTCCTACTTCTTGCATTCAGTTTAAGTAATGTAACCTTTTTCCCTCTAAATTGTGATATCTTATACAGTAAAATTAAATGAAAATTAACAACAACAAAAACACTCACACATAGACAATAACAATAACTCATGAGCACAAATAACACATGATATACTACTGTATATATCAATGTGCATACCTCATCGAACACACATAATTTCAAAGTCATTCTCGACAACGTAAATTGCAACTATACAAAATATATAAGTATACATTATATACATTAATTGTTCTTCTTTTATTGAATTAAAATGTTCACATAACAATTGTTCCAAATTTGTACTCAACAAGTTCTGTAATATGCTAACCCTTTGGAAGGGGGAGGGGTCTGCCACACTTTCTCTCAAGGCGTGTTTTTTAGTTACCTTCCCCCGCCCCCTCCCCCTTCCATAATGTTAATGCATAAAGAAGGAAACTGAGCTCCTGAAAATGAAATTAAATGCCATATAAGCGTTAATCCGCTGACCATATGAATTTGAATGCACGAACGTGCAAATCTGTGTCAGAAAATGAAATTGCATGTACGTACATGTATGGTGATTTTGAATGGGGTGCATGTTTTTGCATAGATGCATATATTTTGAATTTGAATGACCGAATTCGCCTGTGAGCAAGAAATGCGTGAATTTGAATATCCTTTGTGTGAATTTGGGCGAGAAAAGTATGGTATTGGCCGGGAAAACCTATATAAAAACTGTGTCGATTTGAATAGCATCAAAAGTGTGCTGTCAATGCTCTTGTGATATTTATCAACAAATCAATGAGCACACGATATGTCATGGAACTCAATATTCCTTATAAAACGTCGCTAAAAATTTCTGAAAGGAGAAATTAATTTGCTTTACCTTTGTACCAATCAGAAATTCCAGAATGTGTTTGACAGGGTCTGAAAAATGTTTTGCAGATTACCATTCAATGTTTGATGTAAGCTCTCATTAATAATCTTTTACTAGGACAAGTCCAATTATTCTCACCTGAATGTGCTTGATATGTTCCCGATGTACCTAAAATTTGAACAAACATTAAATAAATTAATACGTACAATGTTTATTTCCTCATACAAGAAGTGTATTCTACTCGTCCAAAATAATTAAATGCAGATATAGTGGGCCGTATACATAAAAACAAGCAATTGCTTAAATAAGCAATTGCTTTAAGCACAAGCAAGAGCTTGTCAAGCAAAAGATCAAGTTCAAGCAATTGCTTGAATTCATATGCACAAGCTTTTGCTTGTGCTGAAACCTTTTGCTTGCACTGCCTAAGCAATGCTTACGTGTTGGACAAAGGATCGTTACATGTGCGAACATCGCACTGCAGGACAACAACGCTTCGTGCCCGACCTGGCAGCAGTATTTTTGCTTACGCAAATAGGGGGGAAACAGCACAGAGCATTAGGGGGGTTTCTGTGCAGATCGATGGACGAAAATTGCCGTGAAAAGTCTAAAATAACAGAAATTTGATTAAATATGAAATCACATCATAACATCTAAAATAAAGAGCTCGTAATCATCCTGAAACGGTATGAAAATGTGATCCTTAAACGAGAATGCCCCGAGTAAGCAAGAGCTCAAGCTGGTCTGGATGTGCTTGAAAAAACGCAAGCAATTGCTTATCAAGACAAGCAAAAGCAGTAAGCAATTGCTTGTGCTTGTAAGCAAATGCTTTTGCTTGCAAGCAATTGCTTGTTTTCATGCATACCGATTCAAGCAAAAGGCTAGCACAAGCAATTGCTTGTTTGTATGCATACGGCACAGTGTATTTGGGGTCAAAAATTGAAATGTTATTTCATCCATCTTAAATGTAAAATCAGCCACTTATAACATGTATAATGAGTTTACCAAATTTACCCGTGACACTATTACATAGTAGGCCATGATTCATCAACTATGCAGCCTGAGGAGAAGGGAGTGGGAGGAGGAGAGAGGTGAGGAGGAGGAGGAGAGGTGAGGAGGGAGGTGAGGAAAAGGAGGGAGGGGAGGAGAGAGGTGAGGAGGAGGAGGAGAGAGGTGGGGAGGAGGAGGAGGAGAGAGGTGAGGAGGGAGGTGAGGAGGAGGAGGGAGGGGTGGAGAGACGTGAGGAGAGAGGTGAGGAGGAGGAGGGAGGGGAGGAGAAGGAGGAGGGAGGTGAGAGAGGTGAGGAGGGAGAGGGGGAGGAGGAGAGAGGTGAGAAGGGAGGTGAGGAGGGAGTTGAAGAGGAAGGTGAGGAGAAGGAGGAGGGAGGTGAGGAGGGAGAGGAGGAGGAGGAGGAGGGAGGGGAGGAGAGAGGTGAGGAGAAGGAGGAGGGAGGGGAGGAGAAGGAGGAGGGAGGTGAGGAGGGAGGGGAGGAGGAGGAGGAGGGAGGGGAGGAGAGAGGTGAGGAGAAGGAGGAGGGAGGTGAGGAGAAGAAGGAGGTAGGTGAGGAGGGAAGGGAGGAGAGAGGTTAGAAGGAGGAGGGAGGGGAGGAGAGAGGTGAGGAGGAGGAGAGAGGTGAGGAGGGAGGTGAGGAGGGAGGTGAGGAGGAGGGAGGTGAGGAGGGAGGGGAGGAGAGAGGTGAGGAGGAGGGAAGGGGATGAGGAGGAGGAGGGAGTGGAGAAGAGAGGTGAGGAGTGAGGGGAGGAGCAAGGTGAGGAGGGGGAGGGGATGGGGAGGTGGAGGGAGGGGGGAGGAGGAGGAGGAGGAGGGAGGGGAGGAGAGAGATGAGGAGGAGGGAGGGGAGGAGGAGGAGGGAGTTGAGAAGGGAGGTGAGGAGGGAGTTGAGGAGGAAGGTGAGGAGAAGGAGGAGGGAGGTGAGGAGTGAGGGGAGGAGGAGGAGGGAGGGGAAGAGAGAGATGAGGAGAAGGAGGAGGGAGGTGAGGAGAAGGAGGAGGGAGGTGAGGAGAAGAAGGAGGTAGGTGAGGAGGGAGGGGAGGAGAGAGGTGAGGAGGAGGGAGGGGAGGAGAGAGGTGAGGAGGAGAGAGGTGAGGAGGGAGGTGAGGAGGAGGGAGGGGAGGGAGGTGAGGAGGGAAGGGAGGAGAGAGGTGAGGAGGAGGGAGGGGGATGAGGAGGAGGAGGGAGTGGAGAAGAGAGGTGAGGAGTGAGGGGAGGAGCAAGGTGAGGAGGGGGAGGGGAGGGGGAGGGGTGGAGGGAGGGGGAGGAGGAGGGAGGGGAGGAGAGAGATGAGGAGGAGGGAGGGGAGGAGGAGGAGGAGGGAGTTGAGAAGGGAGGTGAGGAGGGAGTTGAGGAGGAAGGTGAGGAGAAGGAGGAGGGAGGTGAGGAGGGAGGGGAGGAGGAGGAGGAGGGAGGGGAGGAGAGAGATGAGGAGAAGGAGGAGGGAGGTGAGGAGAAGGAGGAGGGAGGTGAGGAGAAGAAGGAGGTAGGTGAGGAGGGAGGGAGGAGAGAGGTGTGGAGGAGGGAGGGGAGGAGAGAGGTGAGGAGGAGGTGAGAGGTGAGGAGGGAGGTGAGGAGGGAGGTGAGGAGGAAGGTGAGGAGCAGGGAGGGGAGGGAGGTGAGGGAGGGGAGGAGAGAGGTGAGGAGGAGGGAGGGGGATGAGGAGGAGGAGGGAGTGGAGAAGAGAGGTGAGGAGTGAGGGGGAGGAGCAAGGTGAGGAGGGGGAGGGGAGGGGGAGGTGCCAATCAGAAATTCCAGAATGTGTTTGACAGGGTCTGAAAAATGTTTTGCAAATTACCATTCAATGTTTGATGTAAGCTCTCATTAATAATCTTTTACTAGGACAAGTCCAATTATTCTCACCTGAATGTGCTTGATATGTTCCCGATGTACCTAAAATTTGAACAAACATTAAATAAATTAATACGTACAATGTTTATTTCCTCATACAAGAAGTGTATTCTACTCTTCCAAAATAATTAATTGCAGATATAGTGGGCCGTATACATAAAAACAAGCAATTTCTTATAAGCAATTGGTTTAAGCACAAGCAAGAGCGTGTCAAGCAAAAGATCAAGTTCAAGCAATTGCTTGAATTCATATGCACAAGCTTTTGCTTGTGCTGAAACCTTTTGCTTGCACTGCCTAAGCAATGCTTACGTGTTGGACAAAGGATCGTTACATGTGCGAACATCGCACTGCAGGACAACAACGCTTCGTGCCCGACCTGGCAGCAGTATTTTTGCTTACGCAAATAGGGGGGAAACAGCACAGAGCATTAGGGGGGTTTCTGTGCAGATCGATGGACGAAAATTGCCGTAAAAAGTCTAAAATAACAGAAATTTGATAAATATGAAATCACAACATAACATCTAGAATAAAGAGCTCGTAATCATCCTGAAACGGTATGAAAATGTGATCCTTAAACAAGAATGCCCCGAGTAAGCAAGAGCTCAAGCTGGTCTGGATGTGCTTGAAAAAACGCAAGCAATTGCTTATCAAGACAAGCAAAAGCAGTAAGCAATTGCTTGTGCTTGTAAGCAAATGCTTTTGCTTGCAAGCAATTGCTTGTTTTCATGCATACCGATTCAAGCAAAAGGCTAGCACAAGCAATTGCTTGTTTGTATGCATACGGCCCAGTGTATTTGGGGTCAAAAATTGAAATGTTATTTCATCCATCTTAAATGTAAAATCAGCCACTTATAACATGTATAATGAGTTTACCAAATTTAACCGTGACACTATTACATAGTAGGCCATGATTCATCAACTATGCAGCCTGAGGAGAAGGGAGTGGGAGGAGGAGAGAGGTGAGGAGGAGGAGAGGTGAGGAGGGTGGTGAGGAGGAGGAGGGAGGGGAGGAGAGACGTGAGGAGAGAGGTGAGGAGGAGGAGGGAGGGGAGGAGAGAGGTGAGGAGAAGGAGGAGGGAGGTGAGAGAGGTGAGGAGGGAGAGGGGGAGGAGGAGAGAGGTGAGAAGGGATGTGAGGAGGGAGTTGAGGAGGAAGGTGAGGAGAAGGAGGAGGGAGGGGAGGAGGAGGAGGAGGGAGGGGAGGAGAGAGGTGAGGAGAAGGAGGAGGGAGGTGAGGAGAAGGAGGGAGGTGAGGAGAAGAAGGAGGTAGGTGAGGAGGGAGGTGAGGAGGAGGAGGAGAGAGGTGGGGAGGAGGAGGAGGAGGAGAGAGGTGAGGAGGGAGGTGAGGAGGAGGAGGGAGGGGTGGAGAGACGTGAGGAGAGAGGTGAGGAGGAGGAGGGAGGGGAGGAGAAGGAGGAGGGAGGTGAGAGAGGTGAGGAGGGAGAGGGGGAGGAGGAGAGAGGTGAGAAGGGAGGTGAGGAGGGAGTTGAAGAGGAAGGTGAGGAGAAGGAGGAGGGAGGTGAGGAGGGAGAGGAGGAGGAGGAGGAGGGAGGGGAGGAGAGAGGTGAGGAGAAGGAGGAGGGAGGGGAGGAGAAGGAGGAGGGAGGTGAGGAGGGAGGGGAGGAGAGAGGTGAGGAGAAGGAGGAGGGAGGTGAGGAGAAGGAGGAGGGAGGTGAGGAGAAGAAGGAGGTAGGTGAGGAGGGAAGGGAGGAGAGAGGTTAGAAGGAGGAGGGAGGGGAGGAGAGAGGTGAGGAGGAGGAGAGAGGTGAGGAGGGAGGTGAGGAGGGAGGTGAGGAGGAGGGAGGTGAGGAGGGAGGGGAGGAGAGAGGTGAGGAGGAGGGAAGGGGATGAGGAGGAGGAGGGAGTGGAGAAGAGAGGTGAGGAGTGAGGGGAGGAGCAAGGTGAGGAGGGGGAGGGGATGGGGAGGTGGAGGGAGGGGGGGAGGAGGAGGAGGAGGGAGGGGAGGAGAGAGATGAGGAGGAGGGAGGGGAGGAGGAGGAGGGAGTTGAGAAGGGAGGTGAGGAGGGAGTTGAGGAGGAAGGTGAGGAGAAGGAGGAGGGAGGTGAGGAGGGAGGGTAGGAGGAGGAGGGAGGGGAGAGAGAGATGAGGAGAAGGAGGAGGGAGGTGAGGAGAAGGAGGAGGGAGGTGAGGAGAAGAAGGAGGTAGGTGAGGAGGGAGGGGAGGAGAGAGGTGAGGAGGAGGGAGGGGAGGAGAGAGGTGAGGAGGAGAGAGGTGAGGAGGGAGGTGAGGAGGAGGGAGGGGAGGGAGGTGAGGAGGGAAGGGAGGAGAGAGGTGAGGAGGAGGGAGGGGGATGAGGAGGAGGAGGGAGTGGAGAAGAGAGGTGAGGAGTGAGGGGGAGGAGCAAGGTGAGGAGGGGGAGGGGAGGGGGGGAGGTGGAGGGAGGGGGAGGAGGAGGAGGAGGGAGGGGAGGAGAGAGATGAGGAGGAGGGAGGGGTGGAGGAGGAGGAGGGAGTTGAGAAGGGAGGTGAGGAGGGAGTTGAAGAGGAAGGTGAGGAGAAGGAGGAGGGGTGGTGAGGAGGGAGGGGAGGAGGAGGAGGGAGGGGAGGAGAGAGATGAGGAGAAGGAGGAGGGAGGTGAGGAGAAGAGGAGGTAGGTGAGGAGGGAGGGAGGAGAGAGGTGAGGAGGAGGGAGGGGTGGAGAGAGGTGAGGAGGAGAGAGGTGAGGAGGGAGGTGAGGAGGAAGGTGAGGAGCAGGGAGGGGAGGGAGGTGAGGGAGGGGAGGGGAGGAGAGAGGTGAGGAGGAGGGAGGGGGATGAGGAGGAGGAGGGAGTGGAGAAGAGAGGTGAGGAGTGAGGGGAGGAGCAAGGTGAGGAGGGGGAGGGGAGGGGGAGGTGCCAATCAGAAATTCCAGAATGTGTTTGACAGGGTCTGAAAAATGTTTTGCAAATTACCATTCAATGTTTGATGTAAGCTCTCATTAATAATCTTTTACTAGGACAAGTCCAATTATTCTCACCTGAATGTGCTTGATATGTTCCCGATGTACCTAAAATTTGAACAAACATTAAATAAATTAATACGTACAATGTTTATTTCCTCATACAAGAAGTGTATTCTACTCTTCCAAAATAATTAATTGCAGATATAGTGGGCCGTATACATAAAAACAAGCAATTTCTTATAAGCAATTGGTTTAAGCACAAGCAAGAGCTTGTCAAGCAAAAGATCAAGTTCAAGCAATTGCTTGAATTCATATGCACAAGCTTTTGCTTGTGCTGAAACCTTTTGCTTGCACTGCCTAAGCAATGCTTACGTGTTGGACAAAGGATCGTTACATGTGCGAACATCGCACTGCAGGACAACAACGCTTCGTGCCCGACCTGGCAGCAGTATTTTTGCTTACGCAAATAGGGGGGAAACAGCACAGAGCATTAGGGGGGTTTCTGTGCAGATCGATGGACGAAAATTGCCGTAAAAAGTCTAAAATAACAGAAATTTGATAAATATGAAATCACAACATAACATCTAGAATAAAGAGCTCGTAATCATCCTGAAACGGTATGAAAATGTGATCCTTAAACAAGAATGCCCCGAGTAAGCAAGAGCTCAAGCTGGTCTGGATGTGCTTGAAAAAACGCAAGAAATTGCTTATCAAGACAAGCAAAAGCAGTAAGCAATTGCTTGTGCTTGTAAGCAAATGCTTTTGCTTGCAAGCAATTGCTTGTTTTCATGCATACCGATTCAAGCAAAAGGCTAGCACAAGCAATTGCTTGTTTGTATGCATACGGCCCAGTGTATTTGGGGTCAAAAATTGAAATGTTATTTCATCCATCTTAAATGTAAAATCAGCCACTTATAACATGTATAATGAGTTTACCAAATTTAACCGTGACACTATTACATAGTAGGCCATGATTCATCAACTATGCAGCCTGAGGAGAAGGGAGTGGGAGGAGGAGAGAGGTGAGGAGGAGGAGAGGTGAGGAGGGAGGTGAGGAGGAGGAGGGAGGGGAGGAGAGAGGTGAGGAGGAGGAGGAGAGAGGTGAGGAGGAGGAGGAGGAGAGAGGTGAGGAGGGAGGTGAGGAGGAGGAGGGAGGGGAGGAGAGACGTGAGGAGAGAGGTGAGGAGGAGGAGGGAGGGGAGGAGAGAGGTGAGGAGAAGGAGGAGGGAGGTGAGAGAGGTGAGGAGGGAGAGGGGGAGGAGGAGAGAGGTGAGAAGGGAGGTGAGGAGGGAGTTGAGGAGGAAGGTGAGGAGAAGGAGGAGGGAGGTGAGGAGGGAGGGGAGGAGGAGGAGGAGGGAGGGGAGGAGAGAGGTGAGGAGAAGGAGGAGGGAGGTGAGGAGAAGGAGGGAGGTGAGGAGAAGAAGGAGGTAGGTGAGGAGGGAGGGGAGGAGAGAGGTGAGAAGGAGGAGGGAGGGGAGGAGAGAGGTGAGGAGGAGGGAGGGGGATGAGGAGGAGGAGGGAGTGGAGAAGAGAGGTGAGGAGTGAGGGGAGGAGCAAGGTGAGGAGGGGGAGGGGAGGGGGAGGTGGAGGGAGGGGGGAGGAGGAGGAGGGAGTGGAGAAGGGAGGTGAGGAGGGAGTTGAGGAGGAAGGTGAGAAGGAGGAGGGAGGTGAGGGGGGAGGGGAGGAGGAGGAGGAGGGAGGGGAGGAGAGAGGTGAGGAGAAGGAGGAGGGAGGTGAGGAGAAGGAGGAGGGAGGTGAGGAGAAGAAGGAGGTAGGTGAGGAGGGAGGGGAGGAGAGAGGTGAGAAGGAGGAGGGAGGGGAGGAGAGAGGTGAGGAGGAGGAGAGAGGTGAGGAGGGAGGTGAGGAGGAGGGAGGGGAGGGAGGTGAGGAGGGAGGGGAGGGAGGTGAGGAGGGAGGGGAGGAGAGAGGTGAGGAGGAGGGAGGGGGATGAGGAGGAGGAGGGAGTGGAGAAGAGAGGTGAGGAGGAGGGAGGGGAGGAGGAGGAGGGATTGGAGAAGAGAGGTGAGGAGTGAGGGGAGGAGCAAGGTGAGGAGGGGGAGGGGAGGGGGAGGTGGAGGGAGGGGGAGGAGGAGGAGGAGGGAGGGGAGGAGAGAGATGAGGAGGAGGGAGGGGAGGAGGAGGAGGGATTGGAGAAGAGAGGTGAGGAGTGAGGGGAGGAGCAAGGTGAGGAGGGGGAGGGGAGGGGAGGTGGAGGTGGAGGGAGGGGAGGAGGGAGGGGGAGGAGGAGGGGTAGGAGTTTTTATACAAGGCTCCATAATACTAAAACTATTACATTTCCATTATAAGAATATTATTTTAGGGTGTTGGTTCATTTTAAAGGTTCCCTGACATGCAAATATATGTTGACGTCTATTTATTTGTATTAGTGTACACATCAAACAACTGTAAACTATTAGACGTAAATGGTCGATTCCAACGAAAAGTGTACACGGCATGTTCAGACCTATTTGATTTTTTTGAAAGGTCCGACAACCTGGATTTTTCTTTGAGCAGATGCATATTGGCGAGACCTTTCGCGCCATACAAAATTTGTGACCACTGCATTTATATTTTTTTCTACAGGAGCAAAAAACATGCTCTTTTTGACCACTTTTGGAAAAATCTCTTTAATGTTTTTTTGAGCGGTTAAAATCTTAGAATGAAGACTTGATACTATTTGGTTTATTTTTAAATGTTTTAAAAAAGTTTTTGCATATGTCAGGACTCATTATATGAGTTTTTGTAAGTAACTGGCAATCATGTGATTTTTGGTGATTTTTTACCCAGTGGTAAATTGTAAGCGTTGCCTACGAATACATTTTTTAGCACGCTCAACCTTATTGAAAAATTCGTCACACGATTACAAATTTGTGCTCAACTTAAACCCTCATGTGTCTACTATGGAAATACATTTTCAAAAATCCTAGTGTTTTTACTGTATAGCCGCCAGAAACGTCAAAATCGGAAAAGGCCCGTTTGGTAAAAAAAATTGCATTACCTACGTATACACTTCAGCATGTCGTAGCTTCAATATGTATGTAGATTAGTGAGAGATAACTTAGGAATAGATGGAATATAGCATAACGCTAATATGTGCAAGGGTTTATCATTTTCGAATAATCATTTTAGAAGATATTCATCAAAATGTGTTGCATTCGTAAGTAATTTTTAACAAATTATACGTTACTTACGAATACAAAAATGTCATAGGAAGCTTGATTCCTGCGCTGACACTATTTCAAAGGGCAATATCACGTAGATATTTTGGCTATTTGAAGAAAATGAGCGTGTGATGGTATGAAACAAATTTCCTTTTCAAGCATTATAGCTTTCATATTTTTGGGGCATTTAGATTACGAGCACACCTGGTTAAAAAAAAAAAACGTTTTTTGCCTCATTTAACATTAAACCGTTTTCTCCTCTTTGTTTAGCAAGCGTGATCATCATATTAATGAATACATTTATGTGTATGATTCGAAGGGATCCTTTGGCAATATATTAAAATCAAAATAACGATAGTCAATGCTTTAATAAGAACATTAATGTGACATTTGATCATGGGAACACTCTGTATTCGTAAGTAAAATATACTCGTAGGTAACAAGACAAAAGTAAACTTTCGGATATTAAAGCCCATTTGGATGTCACAATCAACCTGATAAGTGTGCACTTTCTAAATCCGACCAGATGCTTTCATCATCTTGAGTTTCGACTGAAAATATGATTTATTTATACAAAGTTCCGAATAGATACAAAAATAACGATTTTATCATTGATTTTTTAAATCGGTTAATAACAAAATTAAATAATATTTTTTTTAAACACATGCATCTGATGGTCCACTTTAAATTCTATCTGCATCAAGATGATCGACCCATTCGATCCAAAAGCAATTGCGGTAGTTCGAATTGCATTTTGGTATTTTTGTCTATGAAATTTGTCTGTAAAAACATATATCATGCATGTCTGTGTACTTTATACGTTGACGTATGCTCTATGATTTTTTGTCGAACAGTTGTATATAAAACACATTATAAATCGATGTAATCGATTACTTTCATTTGTATTCCAATCACACGAGAGATTGATTCAGATATGGATCTGTATAAAGTAGGTACAATATCGAAGCATACACCGTTTGAAATCTTAATATACCATATAAAGATGGTTAGAATGATAGTATAAAATGTGACATCATGTAATACATTGGCTCAATTTTATTAAATTATTTATCTCACAATACGCCCTTACCCCCTCCAAAAATTTAAATTGAAAAACAATCAATATGTTTCGCCTAACTTTCAGCTACCGTTTCTCAACCGTACTCTAATTACCTCAGATATATACTTTTTGGAATCTTGGGCAGATAGAAAATTCGATTTTTGTAATATCGCAATTGTGCTTTAGTTACTATATCTATAAGATGATACAGCTCATTAGAATCTTCATTATATAATATTTATATCACATATAACAAGAGCATGTACACTGAAATATTGATACTGTTAAACAGATTATGACTGTTATAACATTGTATTTAACGGCCATTTCTTTAGTTAAAAAGTAAAATAACGTAATTTAAAACAATGACGATGCCGTGTTGTGATGTTTGCCGTTTGTGCTGCCGTTTTATTGTTGCAGCCTTACATAATGTACACAGAAATGTCAAAAAATGACTTCGTTTATAATATTCTCGACAGATATAACGCATAATAAGATAAATATTATCTGTTAACACTTTACAATAATACTCTGTAACACAAAAAAATGGAAACAATACGAGTTAATCTTAGAAACATTCCAATGAAATTGGAGGGTTCGATTTAAACTAAGTAAGCTGCTGAGATATGCAGGATTGGCCAATGTGTTTCATTAATAATAATATTCAACCTCTTAAGGACATGACAATAGTGCTGTTTGAATTGTTTTTAGGAATTTCAAATGATCCGATATTGCATTCATCAAACAGATAATATATTACCACTCATCGTTTGAGCAATCTTTTTTTTATGTATGTTTGTAATGCATGCAGCTTATCGTAACTTCTATTTTATGTGCCCGCTGATGTACACTTTATACAGTTATTCACCCAAATATGAAGACAAATATGAAGACAAATATGAAGACAAATATGAAGACAAATATGTGTCTATATCGCTATTTCAGGAACAGTATATATTTACAGATCATGGGTATACACATTGCATTTCGTATAGTCCAAATACAGTAATTAACTTTGCCTACTACAGGTATCTTGACATATATGACCAAAATAATGTTACCTACGAACACACTAGAATATTTGTTTCTGTATTACCTAAATGTATCGTATCCCTAGCAATTCCAGGTTAAACATTTTCTTACAAAATGTTTGCAATATCAATGGTGTGGATACAATCGATCAACATTACGAATTCAAATAGTCGGGTTTAAATGTTCACATTGAATATATATTTTGTTTTGCGGATACCACTTATAATGTCAGTGTACATTTTTAAGAAGTTTTTTTTTCACACAACTGATTGTAAGCACACTTGTATCATCGTATCTCACTTAGAACTGACAAGGGACCCCCATATTTCGTGACAGTCACTGTGAATAAAGGTTTTTTGTTACCTACGTATAAAGTAAATTACATGTTGCCTACGAATACTTATTTTTCACGTACATTGTATATGTGTCATATTTTTGCGCACAAACCTAAATTTGATATTTTTTGAAAGGGTATTTCCCACTCTTTAGAATACTAGAAAATAATTCTGATTCACATCTTATTAAAAAGAATTATGAAAAGTGATACAATCTCATGTTTTTAAGACAGGAAAATTTCAACACACTAATAAAACATTTGAACTTGAAAATTTATAACAGAGTGATGTTTAAGACACAATATGTGAATGTATTCCATGATTAGCATCTTATAGATGAAATAAAAGCAAATGTTTGCATGAAGCAGATTGATTTGGAGTTCCATAATCACATTTTAAAAGTAATTCATCTTCATTCGTAGGCAACGTTAGGAAATGTACCATTAACTTCTCAAGGCCATTACTTGGCCGTTTGGAAAGATAAGTGATGGCACCTTTTGTCTGGTTATGGTTGACATGTCTACTTAACATGTGCAAAAGGATTAAACAATCAAAGCAGTTTGAAATTCGAACCTAAAAATCTGGCCGTGTACACTTTTCGTTGGAATCGACCAAATATGTTTTGTATATTTTTTTTTAATGTTAGCAATTATGTTGTTATGCCCTACCTCTAAAAAAAATCTCCAGAGTAAAATTCCCCCTCTGACTTCACCTGTCAATCATTGGGCCGTATGCATAAAAGAAGCAATTGCTTGTGCTAGCATTTTGCTTGAATCGGTATGCATGAAAACAAGCAATTGCTTGCAAGCAAAAGCATTTGCTTACAAGCACAAGCAATTGCTTACTGCTCGTAAGCAATTGTAATACTAAAAAAGCAATTGCTTAAAACCGTATGCAGAAAACGAACCTTTTACTTGTCTTGATAATCAAATGCTTGCGTTTTTTCAAGCACCTCCAGACCAGCTTGAGCTCTTGCTTACTCAGGGCATTCGCGTTTAAGGATCAAATTTTCATACCGTTTCAGGATGATTACGAGCTCCTTATTCCAGAGGTCATGTTGTGATTTCATATTTAATCAAATTTCTGTTAATTTAGACTTTTTACGGCAATTTTCGTCCATCGATCTGCACAGAAACCCCCCTAATGTTCTGTTCTGTTTGCCCCCTATTTGCGTAAGCAAAAATACTGCTGCCAGGTCGGACACGAAGCGTTGTTGTCCTGCAGTGCGATGTTCGCTTATAAGCAATTGCTTTAAGCACAAGCAAGAGCTTGTCAATCAAAAGATCAAGTCCAAGCAATTGATTAAATTCGTATGCATGTACTTTTGCTTGTGCTGAAACCTTTTGCTTACACTGCCTAAGCAGTTGCTTACGTGTTGAACAAAGCATCGTTACGGTTGTGCGAACATCGCACTGCAGGACAACAAAGGGGATTCATAATGTACGTAAACGTCGTGTAGTCCCTTGCATAGCTTGCCCTGGTCGTGCCCGTATTCGATATTCGATATTCGTGCAAATATGTTCTGATGGTCAAATTATAATGTACAGAATTTTAATGAAGAATAAAATGGCAAAAGGACAATTCATATAGTTGAATACAACACTCCAGCAAGTTAGACGCTTGTGGTATTTTCTTTTCATGAGATAGAAGTGACGAGCGAAAACATGTCGTCTGATTGTGAGGAAGGATAATTATTTGTATCCAGGTGATCGGGATCTTAACTCGATTCCGTGTTCATAAGATGGTAGCATTTTTCCCCCGCAAAATAATTCAAAATATTAAATTGGTTTATTACAAGAAACAGAAAAATTATAATATATAATATAATATACAGACAATCGATCACAGTAAAATGATAATCATGTAGTTTGAATACAGTTGGAAATGTCATTTGAATTATCTATGCTAGATAAACAAAAATATGTATGAAAGTATGAAAATATTCTTATTGTGAACATAGGGGGAAACAGCAAAGAGCATCAAGGAGTTTCCTGTGTTCGTTAAAAATACCAGCTAGTGCAGATCGATGGACAATATGCATATCATGGACAAGATTGCCTACATGGATATAAATGTCTAAAATGACAGCCATTTGATGAAATATAAAATTACAATATAAGCTCTGGACTCAGGAGCTCTAAATCATCCCGAAACGGTATGAAAATTGATCCTAATACGCGAATGTCCTGAGTAAGCAAGAGCTCAAGCTGGTATGGAGGTGCTTGAAAAAACGCAAGCAATTGATTATCAAGACAAGTAAAAGGTTCGTTTTATGCATACGGTTTTAAGCAATTGCTTGTTTGGTAAGCAATTGCTTACGAGCAGTAAGCAATTCATTTCATTTCATTTTCATTTCATTTTATTCAGTCCCACAAAAAGGGGAAAATTGATTTGGCAAGTTGCTACATGATAAATATACATGATAAAAACATTTAAATTTACAAAACAATAAATATCTGTATAAACATAAAATCTAAATAAAAAACGAATACTACTAACAGTCAACCCCGAAAAAAAAAGAAAAAAATCATTAAATTACATGTATGATTGCACTGACACAAAGGAGTGAAGAGATTCAAAGAGGGAAGAAAGATAGAAGAAGAATATAGAATAATGATAGAAGAATAAAAAATGATCAAGGAGAATAAAGATTTACGATAATAGTACTAAATAAAATAGTACAATACACACATGTAGTAATGCAGTGAAGCCTCCATACAATAAGCACTGTCACAAAGCTGTACTCAACATAGCAGACAACCTTAGGGCCAAGCAGCTCCTCAATGAGGGCAACGAAGGGCCCAAGGTGCTCATATCACAGAGGCTTCACTGCATCACTAATTACACGTACACAGTGAATGATTGAAACATACTATTAATGGGCATCAATCCTAGAAGTATGCACATTGTAACAATAATAATATTGCAGAATATTTATAGGTACAGTGAGAGAGAAAGATATACAAAAAGAAAAAGGGCATAAAGAGAGAAAGATAGGAATAATGAATATACAGGAAAGGGGGGAAGAAAAAATAAGAAAGGAAAGGGAGAAAGAAAGACAAAAAGAAAGAAAAATTATGAAACAGAAAAAGGAGTAAAATTGAATTATTGATAAATTCATTGATAAATTCATAGGTTCGTTCTTAATGTCCTAACTGAGAGTGGGATAATTATAAATAAATTAAGTTCAAGAACATTTAATTTACTAAATGACTCATACCCAGGCTGGGCACTAAATTTATATACAAATAATGTGACACAATTGTACATGTAGTATACAAAATATTCCATGATATAGAGAGAGCAAAGATGAAAGAAAGAAACATCCAGAATGAAAAAGACAGTAAAGAAAGAAAGAAAGAAAGAAAGAAAGAAAGAAAGAAAGAAAGAAAGAAAGAAAGAAAGAAAGAAAGAAAGAAAGAAAGAAAGAAGGAAAGAAAGAAAGAAAGAAAGAAGAGATAAGGAATGGAAGAAAAATAAAGAGAGAGAAAGAAAAAGATAGAAAGAGAGACAAATTACATTGAAGGTATTAATCATTGATTATTTGTATAAAATGACATGCAAATTATTGATCATTGATACAGACAAAATTATTGATCATTGATTCTTTGTAAACCTAAAAATTAGGCAAAAAGTAAGGAAATATAAAAATAAAAAACAACCTATAATCAAATTTAAGAATAGAGAGGAATGACATGACATAGGAGGTACATGTATTGAATTGATCATTAATCACTCATTAATGAGTTTATAAGCCCTCTCAACACAGAGCCAACCCGGCCCGGTCCGGGTTGTAAGCAAAAGCCTTTGCTTGCAAGCAATTGCTTGTTTTTATGCATACGGCCCAATAGCTTATCTTGCCATAATGATAGTTAAGCTTTTCTGACATAGCAACTCTTATTGAAATGGAAAGTGTGTCAGTTAGAATTGCATTAATTTATGATGCTATTGTGAGCAGGCACTCAGCTTGGAAGAAGTTGAATTCCACTATGTATTGTTCATCTCCCCAGTAACTGAGCAGTGATTGACAGATGATGTCACATGGGGAATTTTACTCTGGAGAGTTTTTGTTAAAAGGTGGGGCAATAGCAACATGAAGAAAATAATTGATTAAATGTTTAAAAACATGCAAAGCATATTTAGGTCAAATATTTAACAAATATTTGATGTAATACGTGTGGTTTACGGGTACACCATGTGAGATGGGTGGATTGGTAAGCCCTGAAAAGGACTATGGTAGTCCTAGAAAGGACTGTTGGTGTAGTTCTGAAAAGAACTGTTGGTATTCTTTCTAGGAGAGTTCTAAAAAGAACTGTTAGTAGTCCTAGAAAGGACTGTTGATAGTCCTAGAAAGGACTGTTGGTAGTCCTATAAAGGACTGTTGGGATAGTCCTGAAAAAGACTGTTCGTATTCTTTCTAGGAGAGTCCTAAAAAGGACAATTGGTAGTCCTAGAAAGGACTGTTGTTAGTCCTAGAAAGGACTGTTGGGATAGTCCTGAAAATGACTGTTGGTATTCTTTCTAGGAGAGTCCTAAAAAGGACAGTTGTTAGTCCTAGAAAGGACTGTTGGTATTGCGAGGAGAGGGTGGATGGTAGGAGGGACTCGACGTTTCGAATAGGTTGACTATCTGTCGTCAGGAGTGATAGTAGTCCTTTTCAGGGCTTACCAATCCACCCATCTCACATGGTGTACCCGTAAACCACACGTATTATATACACCACCATGGAAACCGACACTTACAAGCAACATTTAATATTTGATGTGTACACTAATACAGATAAGTTGAAGACAAAATGCAGTTGCATGTCAGTGAACATTTAAGGTGAGAAGTACAGGAATAGTGCATTCTCACACCACCAATGAATCAGGAAACACACCCAAACTGCACTATTCCGTACAAAAGTGCACTTTTAATGCTCAAGATTGTGATATCAACAAATCAATGACGAATCGAGATGGTAAATTATACAAGGGAAACCGTTAAGTTTTATTTCAGGGGCTAAGCTTGCCTGCATGAAAATATCACTAAAAAAATCTCAAAAATGAATGGTACAGTGGGGAAATCAATTATTAACATTTATTTGTATGAAAATTATTCAGGTGATTTAGTACCAGATACAAGGAGAAGAGTTGTGCTTTCAGATGCTTTGTTTGATTTATTTCTCTTCAGCGGATCTCAAATTATGTATGATTGTATATAAACATACACAAAAACCATTTGTGCCGATTTGCGTATTTGCACATTACAATGGTGATGGACATTCAATGCACACATTTGGTCTTCTCACTAAGAATGGCTAGAGTACAATTATATTTGTCACTGCTGATGTTGGAAGGGTTAACGATGGTTAAATATGGTACGATCTCCCTCAAAGGCAAGTTTTCTGGATAGAGTTCTCCCAAATTGACCTTGCTTCAGGATTCGGATCGCATCAGATTCCTAACACTTTTGACAGTTCCTAATGGTGTCACAGAACTGACGGTTTTTGCTGTGTTACTGTTACTTGACGTGATTGAAGACATTTGTCAGGCTTTGTATTTTATTATCATTATGGAGACCATAAAAGAGTCTTTCTTCGAGGGATAACTGATGTTAAAGGGACAGGCCCTCTTTTACAAATCGTCTGAACAGTTTCCAGTTGACGGATGGAGTTTAACTGATTTAGCATAATATTACAACAATATTGAACTTATTCTTGTAAAGGTATTGTGAAGCCGACATTGGTAAAGGTATGTCACGGAAAAAAATGAAGAATATATAATTACATGTAGTCAGTTTAAGCGAGGTTTGGTTATTTTGTATAGTATTCGCTTGTGCCGTTGATTGATCTGTGCGCGGGTCACGTAGCGGTCACGCACAGCAACGTGGTACTCCGTGGAATCTCCTTGCACCTGTCCCTTTAAAGAGACATTCCCTCTTTTGCAAGCCAAATTTCAAAAGTTGCGAGGTTATTGTCTTATATGAAAGAAAATGTCATTTAACGGCATGCCTGAAAAAATTAGAGCTTGAAATCTCTTTTTCGTGGAGTTATAGCCCTCAAAGTAATAAAACGACAGGTAGCGTTTAATTGAGCACTTAACGTGTATTCACTCGGTGGGAAGGTTCGCTCACGTATTCCACAGAGTGCCACAGCGCTATGCGTGACCCCTATGTGATCCGCGCTAGCTACGTGACCCGCACACAAATAACAATGGGTAACCGGTTATAAACAAAATAACCAAACCTCGCTTAAACTGACTACATGTAATTATATATATTCTTAATTTTTTAGATCTTTTCCCGTGACATACCTTTACAAATGTCGGCTACACAATACCTTTACAAGAATAAGTACAATATTGTTGTAATGCTAAATCAGTAAAACTCCTTTATTGACCGATATATAGTTTGATGAAGGAACGTATTCGTTTTTCGTTCTTAGAATTCAAATTACAGGGCTGTTCGATCTGATTTTTTGGGGGTGTGTTACATTCATCCCCATCCGTCAACTGGAAATTGTTCAGACGTTTTGTAAAAGAGGACCTGTCCCTTTAACCCCTACAGAAATCTAAGTGTGTTGCAAGCCAGTGACTATATAGCTTGATTGGAATCTGACATTCAGTTCTTGAGATTTTGCAATTACAAGCTAATTTAGCAAATATATTGAGCCCTTTGACCTTTGACCACATTACACCAAAATCTAATCATTTATTTGGCTCCTCAAGATACATACATGTACCAAGTATGGTGCAAATCCATTAATCAATTATTGAGATAACGCGATCAATAGCTATTTTTGCATATATATATATATGATCCTTGTGACCTTTGACCTCATAACCCCAAAATCTATCAGTTCATCGGCACCCCAAGTATCATACATGAACCAAGTTTGGAGAGAATCCATTGATCAGTTCTTGAGATCACAATCCGTCAATCGGTTTGTGAGATAACGCGACCACGAGAACAGACGGACGGACAATCCGAAAACATAATGCCTCCGTCTACTTCGTTGCGGAGGCATAATACAAATAATCAGGAAGCCTGATTATTTTTCTTTAATATGATACCAAATATGTATATTTGTGAAATGACCTTCATATCTTAAAACCATGGGCGTAGGAGTACATCTTTCACAGGGGGGCTGAGGTCTTTTGCTCAAATAATTATCATTGCCCCTTTTCACCCAACAAGCAAAAAAAAAAGTCTTTGTCTATTTGATGCCCGAAAATTATGTTTTTTATTATTTGGTCAAAAATAACATGATTGTCCAGAAAATGGTATTCATTTTGCCCGTAACGATGTTGTTTTGCTCTAAAGTTTCATGAATTTACCCAAATGTAACAAGACGTTGCCCCAATATAACATGAGTTTGCCCGAATATATGATGTCATTGTTTTGCCCGCGTGACATAGTTTTGCCCGAATTTAAGTTATTTCCTCCCCCCCCCCCCCGAATATGGCTGTTTTCAAAACTCCAGGGGGAGGGGCTGCCCAGCTACCCCTCCCCCCCCCCCCCCCCCCTGTCTCGAACGCCTATGCTTAAAATATTACTTTCCGACTGTACCATTCTTCTTGAGACACGCTCTATGCACATTTTTTTTTTTTGGGGGGGGGGAGGGGGGGGGGGGTCGTTTTGGCATTTCGGGAGCAAATTTACCACAAGCCCCTTTGTATTTTTGTTCATAGAATTATACAATACGCTGAGGCAAAAGATGTAATGAAACTAAATTGACCTGTACAACTATCATATAGTTGGCCATGTTTCATTTACTACGCATCATGTAAACATGATATTTAACTAAATGATTTATGAAATTAAGATAAAACACACACTGTCTTATACGTACAAGTTTAAAGTGTTACATAATGTCAGCGTGATGAGCCCAAAACTAATGTAATCTCAGACCATCAATGATTCAAAGCATTTGCCCATGTGAAAATGAAAATGATGTCATACAGAACCTTACAATTGTGCACTACTAGGTGGATCTTTCATTGACAACTCTTATTTTCTCACAATTCATTAATATATAAAGAACATACTTACCAGGTTGATCCTTCTTGGCCTTCTTATCTGTAATGTTTAAAGAAATTAAATATTTAATCTGATTAATACATCAAACCTCATGTGAGGTTATGGGCATGAGATGGGAAGGGAAAAGAGGGGGATGGGGGTTATGGGCAAGTGGGGGTACAACTGAGAGTAATGCAGGATGGTAGATGTGGTGATTTCAGGCAATACAGCATAACTTGGATGTAAATGAGAGAGGGAGAATGGGATAAAGAAGAAATAAATAAGAAAGTGCAGCCTATTGGCAAGGATAAGGCGAGTGAGGCAAGGAATAGGATGAAGAACTGTTTGATAGTTTGAAGGGACCAGAAAGGGTATAATTATATACATGTGTACTAGAGGTAAAACTAAAGCAATTCCACGTGGACTATAGTTATTGTTGTGAAATATGCCTGCCTTATATTGTGATGTTTGACCAAACTTTCATTAGCTTCTCGATAATGGTAGACATATACCAAGTTTGATGGTTATCCATAAATCTGTTCTTAAAGTGGCCAGGCAAACCAAACGCATGTTATCTTCTGTTCATCTGTATTAGTGTACACATCAACTATTTGTAAACCATTTGACCCAAACATATTTTGTATATTTTAATTTTTTTTGTAATTATTTGTCTCCATATTGCTAAGCCCCCACCTCTGAAAACCTCTCCAGAGTAAAATGCCATTGTTGACTGGTTGTGACATCATCAGTCATTCACTGCTCAGTTACAAAGAAGTGACCTTCATCCAAGCTGAGTGCCTAATCACAAAAGCATCACACGGTTGAATACAGTACCAACTCACACACTTTCATTTTCAATAGCAGTTGCTATGTCAGAAGAAGAGCACTGTCTAAGCTATTGTATGGTGGCATGCAGGGCATGCTTTTGTGTGCATGTTATTGTTGTACTAATGGTAGCTGACCATTGATTGACATATGATGTCATAACCAGTCAATAATATAATTCACTCTGGAGGTTTTTTTAGGAGGTGGGGCTTAGCAACATGAAGAAAAATAAATTATAAAATGTTTAAAAATATACAAAATATATTAAGGTCAAACATTTTACAAATATTGAATGTGTACACTAATACAGATATACAAAAGTCAACATGCATTTGGTTTGCACGGCCCCTTTAAGATAACGGATTAAAGAGCTCATGACCCTAAAATGTGTTCATAAGTTTAAAGATAGTGTCTGTCTACTGCAGCCAGCATAGTAATCTATAACCCACAAAGATGATAATATTATGTTCATCAAGTTGATGAAATGTTGAAGTTCACAGTAATAAAGAAAATTAGAAGATGCAAGGAAAACCAAGCGATTTGTGTTCTAACCCTCAGGCTCATTCCCGGTCTATCATGCAGCTATGTATCATGGACAACTATTTATCTTGTTATTAAATTTAAAGAAAAATCAAATTGTTAAGTGTCAAAAATCTAATATCATCACTTTGATTGTGCTTAACTAAAATAAAGTTTTGGTTGGTGAACATAAAATACATACACGAAACACAATAAAGGGTTTGCAGATGATAGACTAATTAAAATAAATGGTCGCTGCCACTGTTAATTATCGATTGATATAATTCCACTAAAAGAAGTCTTAATTTTCTCAGATTAGCCCTAAAATGTTTTATGGTCATCTATAATCATTTCTTGATATAATGCAATCACAAGCTGTTTTTTAATGTTATGAGCCGTTTGATCTCATGACCTAATGACCCAAAATCTACTAATTAAGATCATTTATCGCTCCTCAAGATACATAATGTGAATTTTGTTGGGGAAGCATACAAATGTTGAATGTGTATGGAGAGGAAAAAGGGAAACACCCAACAAGATGTTTATGGATGTGGTGAGAGAGGACATTTGGGCAGTTCGTATTAGAGGAGGATGCACTGAGCGGGGGAAAATTAAGAATTTTCATATGCGGTGACAGCTGCTTGCTATGCATCAGGCCTGCAATTCAACATTTTAAAAAGGGTTCATCAGTGTCTTTATTCATAAGGACTGCTATTCATAATATAATAATAGGGTCGCTATTCATAATAGGATATGAGGGCTGCTATTCATAATAAGAAATGAAGGTTGCTTTTCATAATGAAAGAAGGTCGCTATTCATAGAACAAAATCAGGGTCACTATTCAAAATGTAATAAGGAGGTCGCTATTCATTATACAAAATCGGGGTGGCTAATCTTAATGTAAGACGAGGGTTGCCTGTTAACTTTTAATAATAACAAACTTCTTAGATTATGAATAGCGACCCTGATTTAGTTTTATGAATAGCACCCCCTTCCTCAGAGGATTATGAAGAGTTACCCCTATGAGGAGTGACCCCATATATAAATTATGAATAGCGATCCGTCCTCTTCATTTAAATTGCTGTCCTTATGCCTTTATGAATAGCTATCCCTGCTAAAGCTAAATAACAGTAATGGGAAACGCACCACACACAAATAATGAAATGTACGCTCTTATTTTACCAACCATACAGAATATAATTTTACTAATTGGGATTATAAAAATTTGTCCAGATGGGCCAAACTGGCGTTGAATTTAGGCCTAATGTCAGCAGCATGGATAAAGGTTTTAACTGATATTTCTGCAATTTTAACAATATTATTTTTCCACACAGGCCCATTTCTATACTATTTCAACAATACTAATCAATTAGTTCGGCCAAAGACAATTTTGGTTTTTTGGCTTCAAGTAAAGTTGTATGAATAGCGGTCCTTCAGTATAGGGAATTATAATGTTATGAATAGTGGGGTTACAGCTGTGACAACCCCTTGCTGGAATAAGCCAAAAGAAAAAGAACAAAATGAGGATGAAGAGGGAGGAGGAAGAAAAGACGATGATGATGAAGATTGGGACAATGAAGAAAGAGGAAAAGGAGGAAGCTCAATTTAGAGTTAATTATCACAGTGAGAAAAACATAAGCAATATCATTTATGAACCACATATTCATTCTTTCACATCAAGAAAACAATCATTTCATACAATTGGAATTTGCATCATAAAAATTCACAGATTCTGAATCTTCAAAATTCACTAAATATTTGCAAAATATTCTTACCAGTTGTTTTTTTCTTCGTTGTCTTCATTGCTGTATATAGAAAAAGAAAGATTGAACGGTCAGTCATATTTCATAACAATGACAGCAAAATGGTCAATTCATATCGTCAAAGAAGACTGTTCACTCACAGGGTATAATTCAAACAAAATATATTTGAATAGGTACGTATGTGCCGCACCAGGTTTCCCAACGTAGGGGCTCCGGAGAGGATCGCCGCGTTTGCACGGGGGTCTAGATCGCCCCTCACCAAGTTTGCAAGGGAAGTCTCCGGAGCGAATCACCGGCGCAATGTTTGCAAGGGAGAGGGGGGGGGGGGGGGGGGGCGGGGGACTCCGGCGGCTGTTCAAATTCACTACCATCGGACCCAGCAGAACGGTGGAACAGGCGGATTGGTCGATGTAATTTAGGATTTCGGGGGTCTCCGGAACGACGGAACAGCCAAAATCTAGATGTGTTTTTTTTTAGCAAAAAGCTAGATCTCTGGATCGAAAAAATGAAAAAGGGGGTTTGGAGGGCGGTACATACCTTTAGTGCCAGGTAAAGGGAGTACCCCCCTCCCTCGGGTAATTAGTTGTAGAACACATGTTTTTAGACTTAGTCCGCACATTTTACAATTCGTTTTACAGAGTAACACATCAAGAATAACAACTTTGAATACAATTAAAATCAATGAGACATTTTAGGAAATATTACGTTTTATCAACTAACAGCATTCATTTATCAATACAAGCTATATATTCAGTCGAATACACTTGCACTGAAGTAATATTCCTTATTCATGTTTGACACTAATCCATCAACCTGTTCTTGTGATTACAAGCTATTTTTTGTAAATAATGAGCCCTGTGACATTTTACCTCAACATCTATCCAGTTTATTGTCTCAAGATATAATGAGATGTGTCCCTTCACCTTTAACCTTAGGAAGCCAAATATATTCAGTCCATTGTCTCCACAAGATACACACATGTACAAAGGTTGTGATGGTATCCTGTCAACCGATACTCGAGATATTGCAATTACAAGCTATATTTGCACAAGCCATATGACCTTTGACCTCATGACTCCAAAATCTTTTCAGATCATTTTAATTTTAACCTTGATAATTACACCTTTTGTAAAGTTTGAAATTAATACATCAAATGGTTCTCGAGAAACTTCAAAAACAAAAGTGGGGCAGATAGAGGGACAGACCAGACCAAAGAACCAGAAACAAATGTAATGCCTCTATCCATTTCATTGGCAGGGGCATGATGAGGGATGAGGTGATACATCTCAACAAAATATATTTTGATTGAAAGTTTAACTTTAAGTTTGAAACTTTACCTTCTGAAATATGATCTTCGGCGACCTTTGGGAGTCCAACATCTTTCGATCTTAGAGCAGTATTGAGTTTTTTCCACCATGATGCTGGATCTGCAAATTTTTTGGACCAACTCTCAAGCATTTTTAAGGTTCCTCTGCCATCCTCTGTCTTATTCTGTTCATAGTTGCCCTCTTTCTCCTCTATGTTAAGTTTGACTGCAAGAGTTGTGTGCTTCTTAGCAGCATCCACTTCCTTGGCAATTCGGAGAAGAAATTGCCGGTTGTTTCCTGCCATTTTATTCTGAAAAAAATTTATTTTTGGAATAGATGCTTCGTTTCAATAAGTAATTTTGTCAATGTAATCTTATTTTTAATGTAATAACTAAGCATATTAAATGGATCTTCTTGTATGAAAACATGAGCCAAAAACAGATGAAGGGTTGACGATCTTAATGTACACTTAGTGAGGTGTGATTCCATGGTAAATGAGTGTCATTTGACCTGGGACGAATACCTTTTTTGCTATTCAAATATTCAACCAGAAAGGTATTCAAATAAACAGGATATCCAAATCATTTGTAAATATTATAATTTTGTTTAACTATTTTTTTTTGTTTGCAGCACCTTATTAGTAACACTAACAGACCTTAACACAAATATAAAAAACTAATGAAGCTCGACTGATATACTCTTAATGTGGATTATTTAAAATAAATATGACAACGCACTAACAAATCTGGTGATAATTTCTTATTGCACTCACATCTTTAAGGGTGGAATTCTCATCAAAAGGTTAAATTTAGCCCGGGTTACATTTTTATGGAGCGCCACACTGCAAACAATGCGCACTTATTTATAAATGCGCGCTTGTACTAGATATGGCTCTCATCCTTCATAAACGCAACACAAAACCTTTAGACCATTGCGCCTGACGCTTATTTTTACGCATAACTGGCAGGAAGAAAGTATGAAAAAGTGTGTAGAAACTTGACAATAATCGTTGATTTTGCCAGATTTATTTGACTTTTCATATAAATAAAATGGACTTATCTTGCGTGGAAACCTCCAAACTTCCGCTGTCAAAATCGAGTATAGAAAGCGCTAATTGAATGAAGAAAAAAAATAGGATAAGTGCCAATGGAGACTATGGTGGCAAAGGAGTAACTACCCGGCTTTCCATAAAACAGTGGGTTAAATTTAACATACTTCTGACGTAAAACGACGCGAAACGACGCGATTTAGCACTGTGCTAAAAAAAGGTCTCCATGAGAATTCCAGCCTAAATATCTAAGAAACTATTTTTAGTCAGGCGAAGTAAACATTGTTATTGTTACGTCATAATGAAAAGCCTGCGTATCAAAGTACGTGTTAATTTTGAACATCGCGCTCTGCCCATTCAATTTGTACAGGATACTTGTACATACAGTGGTCGGTCTTTCCATTAAGCGTCTTTGTTTATTATACTACTTCTATGCATAGAATTATGAATAAACAAACCAACCCGTATTAGTCGTGTAGACGGTCCTATACTTTGTGTATTAGACCTGGAAACGTTCTTTAGTCCAACGTTTGTTTATTGATTCATATTCTAGAAGGGTTAAGAAGAAATTTCAGCTTTGTTGCCACCTTGGCAACATTGGGCAACTTCTTTTATAAGCATTATACAGTTAATTAGCTAATTTGCATATTTGTGAAATAAGGTCAGGGATCATTTTCTATCTAGGAATATAAATTGATAAAAACAAGTATTCTAGGGTATTTTGGGGCAAGGATTCCATTTCCGGTGCTCGTTTGTAAGTGCCGTATGGGAAACACCCTGAAATCAAAGATGGCTGCCCCTTATTTGCATATTTATGAATATTATTGATTGTCAGTGGCTACAGCCCCTAATAAGCAATAATTCCGGATTATTATTTGTCAGTTATGTTCTAAGTATGTATTTAAGATATCAAAGATTAGTTGCCATCGTGGCAACCTCTAGCAATGCATATTATTTGCATAATTAGGTATTTTACCTAATTTGCATATTCCCCCAAATCGAGTATATTGGGAACCCGGAAAGTAAAACAAGACCAGTAATACCACTTTTTCTACTTATTTACCTGTATCACCATGGCAACCATCTCAAATCCAAGATGGCTGCTCCCCAAATTACACATGTTATGATACACGACTATATTATTTCGGTTATATTAGATTGATATTATAATGTTTGGACTTTTAATTATTGGAATGAGCAACTATATATAATACTTGAATCACAATGTAGTTGTTTGCTTACAGTAAAAAAAATCATACTTTTGTAAAATAAATGCCATTAAAGTGGCAAATAGCATTATTTACTTTAAAATGACAAAGGCGGCCATCTTGGATTTATGTGGGTTGCCAAGGTGATACGTCGAATTAAGTATCATTAATGGATTTGTTGCCCCCTAAAACCTTGGAAAAGTGGTATTACTTGTCATTTTAACTTTTCGGGTTCCCAATATACTCGATTTGGGGGAATATGCAAATTAGGCAAAATAAATAATTATGCTTATTTTATGCATTGCTAGATGTTGCCGAGGTGGCAACCAAGCTAAATTATCTTTATCACACATTTAGAACATGATTGAGGAAAATAATAAGTAATTATGGCTTATAAGAGGCTGTATCCCAGCTAGCCACCTGACGTCGTGCCGATGTCATAAGTTGTTGGCCGGATGTCGGCTTTATCGCGGTTGGCTCGAGGTTAAAATGTCCGCCAGCCCAACATCGTAACCACGTCATTTTGTGATACGTCAATTTCTGACAATGGCCCAACATCAACTCATGACATTGGACCAACATAACATTATGATGTGGGCGCGAGGTTAAAATGTCCGCTAGCCTAACATTGTCCCAACATCATTTTGTGATGTCGGGCAAATGTCAATTTCCGACAATGGCCCAACACCAAATCCTGACATAGGACAGATATCAAATTCTGATGTGGGCTCGACGTTAAAATGTCCGCCAGCCCAACATCGTCACCACGTCATTTTGTGATACGTCAATTTCTGACAATGGCCCAACATCAACTCATGACATTGGACCAACATAACATTATGATGTGGGCGCGAGGTTAAAATGTCCGCTAGCCTAACATTGTCCCAACATCATTTTGTGATGTCGGGCAAATGTCAATTTCCGACAATGGCCCAACACCAAATCCTGACATAGAACAGATATAAAATTCTGATGTGGGCTCGACGTTAAAATGTCCGCCAGCCCAACATCGTCACCACGTCATTTTGTGATACGTCAATTTCTGACAATGGCCCAACATCAACTCATGACATTGGACCAACATAACATTATGATGTGGGCGCGATGTTAAAATGTCCGCTAGCCTAACATTGTTCCAACATCATTTTGTGATGTCGGGCAAATGTCAATTTCCGACAATGGCCCAACACCAAATCCTGACGTAGGACAGATATCAAATTCTGATGTGGGCTCGACGTTAAAATGTCCGCCAGCCCAACATCGTCACCACGTCATTTTGTGATACGTAAATTTCTGACAATGGCCCAACATCAACTCATGACATTGGACCAACATAACATTATGATATGGGCGCGAGGTTAAAATGTCCACTAGCCCAACATTGTCACAACATCATTCTGTGATGTTGGCCCAATGTCAATTTCCGCCAATGGCCCAATATCAAATCCTGACGATGGGCCAACATCAAATTCTGACGTTGGCCCGACATTACAATGTCCGCCAGCCCGACATTAGCCCAAGGTTATTTTTTATTGTTGGCCCAACATCAAATCTTGACGTTCGCCCGACGTTTGATGCTGGACCAACATCAAAATTTGACAATGGCCCAATGTCATTAATATGACATCTCCAATAAGAGGTCGACCTAATATAGCGCCGATGTTGGGACTGGTATCAATTTAAGAGGTCGCTACCCAGCTAGCCACCTGACGTTGTGCCAACATTGGGCCAATGTAAAAAGTCGTTTTAAGAAGACGTTGGGCCTACATTAAAAATCCGACGTCGCCGCGACGTAAAAAATGTCCGCCAGCCCAACATCAGCGCGGCGTTTTTGTTTTTTTAATGCTGGCCAAACGTCATTTTGCGATTTCGACCCAACATCAATTATTCAGTCAGTGGTCAGTCATGGTTGTGAAATTAATGTCGGGACAATGTTAGTAATGAGACAAGAATAGGACATCTCAATGTTTACGTCAAACCGAAATCCTACGACGTCAGAATGGGCAGCAGTGAATCAAGTCGGCTATTAGTCATTAAGTTGATGTTGAGCCGATGTCAATGATCCGACATGAATATGACATCTCAATGATGACGTCAATGCGATATCCTGCCGATGTCAGAACTGACAGCAATGAAACAAGTCGGCAAATGATCATAAAAGTGATGTTGCGCCGATGTCAATAGTCGGACATGAATATGCCATCTCCAATATGACGTCGGGCTAATATCGCGCCGATGTCGGAAAAGATAGCAATTAAGGAGGTCGGTAAATGGTAGTAAAATTGATATCGGTCCGATGTTATTAATTAGACATGAATGTGATAAATATGTCAGGCTGATGTAAGAACTTGCAGCAATGAAACAACTCGGCAAATGGTCATTTAATTGATGTTGTGCCGAAGTCAATGATTAGACATGAATATGACATCTCAATGATGACGCCATAGCAATATCCTGCCGATGTCAGAACTGGCAGCAATGAAACAAGCCGGCAAATGGTCGCCAGTTCCGACATCGGTACAACATTGACCCAACGTCATATTTGAGATCTCTTATTCATGTCGGATTAATGACATCGGCACAACATCAGTTTAATGACCATTTGCCGACTTGTTTAATTGCTGTCAGTTCTGACATCGGCAGGATATCGCTTTGGCGTCATCATATAGAGATGTCATATTGAGGTCCAATTAATAACATTGGCCAGACATCAATTTCACAACCATGTACCGACCTCTTAAATTGCTACCAGATACAACATCATCACAATATCGGACTGACGTCATAGTAGAGATGTCATATTTATGTAGGAGTAATGACATCCGACCGACATCTATTTCACAACCTTTTGCCCACCTTTAAAATTTCGTAAAGTTCCGACATCTGTGCGGTATAGGCCCAAAGTCATATTTTGGATGTCATGTTTATGTCTAATTAATAACTGTGACCCGACATCAATTTCACAGCATTTTACCGACCTCTTAAATTACTTCCAGTTCCAACATCGGGGCGATAGAAGGCCGATTTTATATTTGAGATGTCATATTCATGTCGAATTATTGACAACGGCACAACATCCATTTAATGACTATTTAATGATTAGTTTCATAGGTGCCATTTATGACATCGGCAGGATATCGCTTTGGCGTCATAATTGAGATGTCATATGGATGTCCAATAAAACTCATTGGTCCGACATCAATGTAACAACCATTTACCGACCTCTTTAATTGCTACCAGTTCCAACATCGGCGCGAAATTATCCCGACGTCAAATTGGAGATGACATATTCATGACAGAATATTGACATCGGCTGAACATCGATTTCATGACTATTTGCCGACTCGTGTCATTGCTGCCAATTCTGACATCGGCGCGATATCGGCTTGACGTCATATTTGTGATGTCATATTGATGTCCAATTAATAACATCCGTCCGACATCAATTCCACATTCAACCATTTACCGACCTCTTAAAATGATATATTCCGACATCGGTACAACATTGGCCCAACGTCATATTTGAGATGTCATATTCATGTTGGTTTATTGACATCGGCCCAACATTAATATTACAACCCTCTATCAAGCTCTTAAATTGGTACCAGTTTCGGCATTGGTGCGATTTAAGCGCGACGTTTTATTTGAGACGTATTTTTTTCGTCAACTTAATGACATCGGCACGATATTCAACTACAACCATTTTCCGACTTATTTCATTTCCAAAACCTCCAACTTAAATTCGACGTTGGCGTAATGTTGGCGCGACGTCTGTTTGCCGACCGCGATCTTGCCGAAGACCTGCCGACATCGGTCCGACGTCAGTTAGCTAGCTGGGTACTTATATTTTTGTTAACTTGCTTTGAGAATCTATACTGAATTGAATTTCGTTTAATCGATTACAAACATTAGTAATTCAAAAGTAAAACAAAAAGAAGTATTGCTATCGGGAAATTCATGATCGATTATAAGCGATCGTAAGTGAAATGAAAATTTTCGATTTTTTGAATTATTTATAATTAAAAAATATACTTTTGTCATGTCCTTGCTGCTGTATATAATTTAGAAGGATATATAAGAATATAAATAACACCTTAAATAGTGTTATGAATATGATTTGAAGGTGGATTATTTCAAATTCAACGCTCTACAAATACTAACTATTACAAAACATACATGCTAAGAAGAGGTGTATATATAATATACCGATTGCGACCTATGTTTGTAGGACGATAGGATGATAGGTTTAGGAGTAGGCAATAGGTATAGGAATAGGATATTTATAGAATTATGATTTATGAATGAATGTGTGTAAAGGTTAAACAAATTGCATGGATCGGACGTGGAATCTATGCATGTTTTCTAATTTCTTTTTACGTTTTTGATGTTGGTCCTACGTTGGCCATTTGACATTGGGCCATTGTCAAATTTTGATGTTGGTCCAGCATCAGAAAATGACGTTGGGCCAATGTTGGGTTAGCGGACATTCAAACGTCGGGCGAACGTCAAGATTTGATGTTGGGCCAACGTCAAGATTTGATGTTGGGCCAACAATAACAAATAACGTTGGGCTAATGTCGGGCTGGCGGACATTTTAATGTCGGGCCAACGTCAGAATTTGATGTTGGCCCAACGTCAGGATTTGATATTGGGCCATTGGCGGAAATTGACGTTGGACCAACATCACAGAATGATGTCGTGACAATGTTGGGCTAGCGGACATTTTAACCTCGAGCCGACATCATAATGTTATGTTGGTCCAATGTCATGAGTTGATGTTGGGCCATTGTTGGAAATTGACGTTATGCCAATATCACAAAATGACGTAGTGACGATGTTGGGCTGGCGGACATTTTAACGTCGAGCCCACATCAGAATTTGATATCTGTCCTATGTCAGGATTCGGTGTTGGACCATTGTCGGAAATTTACATTTGCCCGACATCACAAAATGATGTTGGGACAATGTTAGGCTGGCGGACATTTTAACGTCGGGCCGACGTCAAAACTTGATGTTCTCTCAACGTCAGGAATCGATGTTGGGTCTACGTTAAAACTGACATTGGGCCATTGTCAATAATTGATGTTGGGCCGAAATCGCTAAATGACGTTGGGCCAGCATTAAAAAAAGACGCCGAGCTGATGTTGGGCTGGCGGACATTTTAACGTCTCGGTGACGTCGCATGTCGCATGTTGGCCCAACGTCCCCTTACAACGAAAATGACATCGGCCCAACGATGGCACGACGTCAGGTGGCTAGCTGGGTAGCCACTGAAAATTAATAATATTCATAAATATGCAAATTAGGGGCAGCCATCTTGGATTTCAGGGTGTTGCACATATGCCACTCACAAACGAGCACCGAAAATGGAATCCTTGCCCCAAAATACTTTAGAATACTTGTTTTTATCAATATTGTACTATTCCTGGATAGAAAATGACCCCTGACCTTATTTCTCAAGTATGCAAATTAGCTAATTAACTTTATAATGCTTATAAAAAAAGTTGCCCAATGTTGCCAAGGTGGTAACAAAGGTGAAATTTCTTCTTAACCCTTCTAGAATATGAATCAATAAAAAAACGTTGGACTAAAGAACGTGTCCAGGTCCTATAAAAATCTACACGACTATATATGCGTTCACCGCGTATATTTTTTTTTACACCACTGTTTAGCCATTTTCGCCCAAAACGGGCCCAAAAACGCGCTGGTAAGCCAAGACTAGATCCTGCTGTATGCCATATACTAGTAATTGATATGCATCAGACTCTGCGATATCGATCTAGCGAAGACAAGTCCAAGGGAGAGGGTGACCATTAATTAGTGGCCGATCTCGATGCGGACTACGACCACGACGATGAGACTAGGAATATTTATCTAGTCGTGGATACAATGCACTCAAGGAGTCAAGGTCACCATGGTGTGTGAAACTACGTTGCATAGAAATTGCGTGAAACACGGAATCGATAAAATAAGGTCCGTAACTATAATCTTTTTCACACTGAAAGAAAAGTTTAAATACAATTTATCGTATTCAGGACCCGATTCAGGGTCACATTTGTGGAACAAAT
Organism: Echinarachnius parma; assembly: GCA_037951105.1. Classification (NCBI taxonomy): domain Eukaryota; kingdom Metazoa; phylum Echinodermata; class Echinoidea; order Clypeasteroida; family Echinarachniidae; genus Echinarachnius; species Echinarachnius parma. Next base: position 68,659 of record JBAMJV010008224.1, read on the forward strand.
TGCCGATTTAGGACAATATTAGATGGAAAATCTATTGCAAACCATTCAAAACAACACCTTTGCAGCGAATACATCTAAGGATTTTTAACAAATCATTACAAAGAATCTATTTCATGTCGCCCAGTTCAATTTGTGTAAATAGTGTAACAGATCATTTGTACAGCGGCAAATATACATTATATATCTTTGTTTGTTTAATTTATTAGTACTGGGGATAACCTTGTTTAGCATTTTGCTATTTTATTCAGCTCCGTTTGTAGATACATCAAATGTATTATTTATTTCACAATGTGAATTGTAAATATTGAACTGATTACTGACAATAAATCCATTTCATTTCATAATTCCGTTTGTTCCCCCGCTCTTGGGCATTATACTTACTTACTTTGGTTTACTTTAGTGTTGAGGCTTGAAGCTTCAGCTTCAGCTTATGTGCCCCTCTTTATGTTCGTACATGATCATCCCCTTTTTAACACGTAACGGGTATCAAAATTTAGTGTACAATTAAAAATAACCCAAATTCTTCCATATGCACGAAGTACATGATGTATTGTGACCAAAATACCCCCTTTTATATAAGCCAGTATTTCTTCGACTTTGTTCATGAAGTGTAATTTTTTTGTCAAATTTAAAATTGTATTCATCACTCTATACATACACGCAGTGGCGTACCCATGATTTTTTAAGGGGGGGGGGGGGGGGTGCATGTCCGTAAAACAAATTTCGACGCCGAGACCAAGTAGCCTACTTTCAACATTTTCGAGCCCGACACTCTGGAGATCTTCGAAAAATCTTGGGGCCGAGACCGGGTTTTAGTCGGTCGCGACAAGGTTTTCGGTCGAGACCAGGTTTTAGACATTCGAGACCGCTTAAAAGTAGTCTCGAGACCGGCTAAAATTTGAAATGGGGGGTGGGGGGTTTGAACCCCCCCCCCCCCCCCCCCCCCACCCTGGGTACGCCTATGCATATACACAACATACAAAATGTGTATTATAATATAACACAGCTATTTGAAAATCAAATAGTAAAGAATATAATATGGCTCGATACGTCGTCATGATCCAGGTGATTTTTTTTTTATTTTGCACGCATTCGTTCAACCATACATTATTATGTTGCCATTCAGCGGTTAAAATTCGGATAATTTCATTTTGAGAAATTCAAGCTGGCAAACGACATTCATTTAATACTCACAGTATTTGAAAATCCTACTCACCAAACTGTCAGTGACTGTACTTGTCGGAGATCAGGCCTACACAAAGTGGGTATAGAAACGTTCACCAATAATACACCATCAAAGGCCAAATTCGAATAAACGAATGGAATAAGATGGTGTATCGCGTCGGTTATTTTTTGCCGCCAATAACCCGGATGTATATCGCGTGATCAAAATTAGTTATACTGCGCATGATCAAACGAGTGGGGAATTTCCAATATACTATGTTTAGGTTTATGTTGTGACTGTCGAATGCATCCAAAGAATATTTTTTTAATCGATATCTGCTTCGCAAATATGAATCAGACTTTGACCTCCAAATATTGTTCAATGCATCCAATTCTTGTTGACTACATGAAACTACAAACTCTTGTTATACTTCCGGAGCTGATTCGGCATAAACATCCTGTAAATATATATATTCGATTAATCACTTGTGTAAATATTGTATAAGGACGTTGAAAATAGTTCGACTATTCACTTTTGTAAATATTGTAAATTATACGTTGGAAATTGTCCTACAAATATTTGAAATCTTGTTGTAATAGTACAAGGTCTGGCCTCGATTAATATGCTTCGCTACTGCTAGTCCTGTTTTCACCAACAATGAAATCATGTGCAGTTGTAACCAGGGGCGTAGACAACGGGGGATGAGGGGGATGCATCCCCCCCCCCCCCCCACCTCACAAGGTGGGGGATGACGTGTACAATCATCCCCCCCCCCCCTCCCCCCCAGGTTTTAGGGAAGGAATTTTTTTTTCCTGTATGTATCTGTATACGAGTGGGAAAGAAAACATTAGTTGTATGAGCTAAGACTTGTTAATTATAACGTTAACAAAGTCAAATACATCCATTTTCAATTTTCGCTGCGCGCTTCGCGCGCGAACAGATTTTCTCAGTTTGTTGTGCAACTTGCGTATGGTCTTGGGTGAGTATTTTGTTCTGTATACCGGACCACGTAGTTCCAGTGTAGGCTGGCATTGCTCTGGCTGCTTGTGTGACGTGCACCAAATTGCACCATTTCAAGTATATTATATAAATGCAAAATCTTCTCCGTGGGAGGGGGATACCCCCTCCCAAACCCTCCCTTTTTGGCTCTGCCCCAGCCCTCGGTAGCTTCGCCCCTCGGGACTCATTCTTGGCAATAGGCTAAGTTGTTAGATCATACATAATGTGGCATATATGGTGATGTTGGAACTGTGTATGACGCTAAATATAAATACAATACTGTATTTGTGTTTGTGTTGGGGTGCATATTCATTAGTGTGCCAATTTTTTGTTTTCTTCGTGAAAATATATTTAAAATTTCTGGTCGATCAAATCATAACACGCTTTCCCGGATACAGTCAATTTTAAGCCCGAATTTCCTATCTAGGTAAGCACCAGATTGCACAATTTCAATGCAAAAGCTCCCTACCGTGGGAAGGGGGGACACCCCCCTCCCACACCCTTCCCCCCGCTCAGTCACTTCGCTCCCTCGGGCTTGGTCGCTTCGCTCCTTGCAATGTCTCACTCTCACATGGCTCAAAGTTGGCAGCACTGTGAGTGTGGTTGAGCATGAGCCCCTACACACACAAAATCGTGAGCCCCCTCATAGGTTTTGCCCCCCCCCCCCCCAATCCCAAACTGCTTCCGGCCCGCCTGTCACGACCATCTGGGAGTGAAGCCCCTAGTGGGGTCATGGTCAAGGTCACGAGGGCAATTTAGAAATTTTGAGGACAAAAAAGCGCCCTCGCGAAAATATTCACGAGGGCTTTTTTGGGGCTCACAGGGGCTCTTATTTTGTTTACATCGTTCTCACTGCTCAGATTCTAATGAATGATTATCAATAATAATGTATCATGATGTAACCTATCCAATTATGCTATGATCGGCTCGTTTCTGGCGCTTCCGATCATACAGGAAAAAAGAGGGGGGAAAAAAATCAATTGGCCAGGTATGTAAAAGGTACACTTGAGTATTTGTACTTCCCGAAATGCCTAATGCCACTAAATTGGTATTGTTTTAATTCTATTTGAAAGTTCATTGAATGAAACATGTAAATGACGAATAATTCCCATTTCGAATTGCTCTCATAGTTGTAAAATTTGATTCCAGAATATTATATTTATATATCGACGATATATTGACTTTTAAAAAAACACAGTAATATACACTTATTTCAAATAATCTTAAAAACGGTTTTAAAACAGTTCCTCATCATATCTCTATTTAATCATTATTTTAACAAACCATCACATGCACAATTTTGTATGAAAATGGTTGAAACCAATGATTCTGTTTAGAGTTGTAACGGATATTTTTTAATGATAACCGGGTTTTTAACTTCGTCGTTTGTAATTTTATATATCCTTTCGAGCATGATGAAGTTATAACCTATTAGTTTGTACTGTAATGGCGCAGGTTTTGGTAATTAAAATTAAGTTTGACCAAAACTCACCTATCCCGTTAAACTAAATTAGGTAAAACTTCAAGATTTAGTCTAGCACGTGCAGACCCGGCTCACTATGTTCGTGTTTGTACAAACAAAAATGTAAATCAGATTGTGATGTACAGTAACAAAGTTTCCCTTTTAAGTTCAAAAGGATAACAACTAATCTATGATATATGTTCACAATAGTAAGGAAATTAGCCTGAAAATACGAGTACAAAGGATCGGGAGTGCAGCTGCCACTTTCTATGTCCCTTATTATAATTACTTTTTGCGATATTTTGGTCAAAATATTGACCATGCAGGGTTGCCAACTCTCACGCATTTCAATAATGTCTCAGACCGACAGCCCAGGGCATGTATCAATGTGCATCGAAACGGTTACCAGTAAGAATAGAGAATAATCTACCATTCACATATTGTATGCCTCTCTCTTGAAATTGAGAATATCATCTGAACAATAAAACAAAATTGAACTTTGTGTTGTCATTGTTCGGGCATTGTTCAGATGTTATTCTTATTTCCCTTCGTGTATTGATGTTTTTTTTTCTAGGTGCATTGAAACGGTTACTAGTATTATAGTCCAGTCAATATAG
>JBAMJV010008225.1:0-34503 GCA_037951105.1 Echinarachnius parma
GGGTTGTGGGGTAGGGGAAAAATTATAATTTATTTTTCACGGGCTACTTTTCAAGCTTGCCTGCATGAAAATGACAGTATGACACTACAAAATTTGATTTGCATTGAATATATGCACATTTTCAGGGGGCCTTTTATGATTTTCGGGGGCTCTTTTGGGCATTTTGGGGGCGAATGTGCCCCGAGCGTATTATTTCACTGTTGTGGGGGTCCCTGAATTTAAAACCTTGGTTACATCAGGGAAGTGGTATATACATGTACATGTAGTTACTTATTAAACCTTTTAATTAAATGTCGGATGTCTGGGTATTAAATTGTGACAGTTCTTTGAACAGCTGTCACATATTTCCTTTCAACACGTACATACACATGTACTTCCCTACATTGTAGACTAGATAGAAAAAGCCATTTCCTATTTTTCCCTTCATTCTTTTGTACTTTGATCTCATGATTGTGTGTTTAATGGCATCATCCCACTATCCCAGCTAAGCTATTGTAATCAAATACACGAAGGAAACAATACAGCGAACACACACATGTGTACTTTGACATCTACATTACAAGCAACCAGACTATGAGACCGTATTATTGAAATGCAATGACATTTGGTGTTGACATTGTGACTACTTTAAATACAGATCTACAATAGTTATTGTACAATTGTGCATGTTTGTAATCTACCTACTACATGTAGATAGATTTGTAGAGAATTAGAGATGTGCACACATGCATGTCAGTGACATTGTTCTGGGGATCAACACAAAATTTTCTATGGTAGATTATTATTAGACAATAAATTGCATACATGTATATAATGTACTTTTGTTTAACACCCCTCCCCCCCCCCCCCCCCCACCCAGTGACCACACACTCTTTCTTTTCATACTAACAAACATTTATAAACAGACTCTTGACATGTTGGTAGACAGAACATTTTCAAATGGGATGCACAAATGACCTTGAATCATCTTTCAGATTTTTCAGATTTTAGCATGCAAAATGCAAATGCCCTGAAAACCTTTCAATTTCACTAATTAACATGTAGTACATGTACATGGATGATGGATTATTGTATACATGATACAATCAATAGTCTACAATATATGATACAGTGATGCATGTTTACTGTTTACAACATCCCTAGATTGGGTTTCCTCTATGGTCGCCTGTTTGCATGACAAGTACACAAGCTCACAGGAGCAGTATCTACCGCTTTTTACAATCGCTTGATAATAACATTGATCCAAAAGCAAAACATTATACAAAACTCATGGTTGAAATGTTGCTATGGTCATGACCCAATTCATATTGACAACAATATAATTATGAAAAAGTCAAAACAAATAATGATTTAATCACTGTTTTTTTCTTGAAGGGGATGGAACTACATCTGTAGTCTCTAATCTCTAAGTTCTACAGTCCATGTACATGTACAGGATTGGCAATTATTCACATACTGCAGCCCTGTGCAAGCTAAACTGCTTGCTTGTAAAGGGCAAATGATAATTAAGCGTGGGCAAGTACAATTGCCCAACCAGAACAAATCATTATGTGATGACATAAATGGTACCCTGGGGTACCAAACGAATATCCGCCATTTTGTTTAATTATTTTTTTTTTTTTTAGGGCTGTACCGGGGTATAGCGTGCATACAAACGCGCGCTGCACTGCATGCACAACGCAATACGGTTGTGCTTTAAGTGGACACAAGATGGCGCTACACAACGCGGTACCCCGGGGTACAACGGTACCCCGGGGTACCGCGTGTGTCATCATGTATTCAAATATCATGACAAAATGTATGAATTTACAGGATTTTAAAAATGAAATGAGACCGGCTCCCAGAGAATGGGTATAAAGTCGCGATTGGTCTTTAGTACTTAGAGCCTCAAAATCATAAAATATTGTCTTTGGCTGAAATTTTTTACTTTATGGGATTTGATACTTACATGTTTCATCTACATTCTCTGAAAATTTCAGGTCCTTATTCGATTTTTTTATGCCGTAAATAATGATTTTTCTAAGCAACCTTCATTTCGGTTTCGACCAGAAACTCAGTCAATCCGCGCTGGCTGATCATGATCGATTGTGAAACAAACGCGCCAGCTATGTATGTGTGATTCGACCGTACCGCCGCAGCGAGCTGCAAGAGGAAAGCACTAGCTGTACAGTGATTGGTCAGACTAACCTGAATAGAGTTGTATTGTCCGTGTGTTGTACATTTCCGGGAAGCGTGCGCGGCATTTAACTTACTGTATAGTAAACGAGTGGTTGGTTTGTTTATAATTCTATGGGTACCGCATTGAATCGCGCTGGGCATGACGCAAGTGTGCAGTGTGCGTGTGCAGCGTACCATATCATACGGTATCAAACTGCGCTTTTCTTTTGTCTACCGGTGGTACAGCGGCGGTACGGTGAATATGATGCGGTGGTTTATGGCGGTACGTACATACATAATACAACGCGGTTGTAATACATGCACATCAAAGGGCAGCACATGGGCTAGTTTGTCGATCAACTGAGACTTAGGGCTGAGGCTTTGTACAATTACGTAATACAGGCGAAAGCGTTGCTGATTGGCCGATGAATAACAGTATGACTGTGCATGCATTATTTCGTTTGCTGATCGATTACGAGCGGAAATGTGAAAGCGAACCGTTCAACTTCTCGCTCGGTGTGTGAGAATGCTTTTCTGAATGGATGCAAAACTTTAGAAGCGATTTTCTCCGTTGTTTGACAATTCACGGGGCTCTGGTCCATGTTATTAATTTGCGTTTTTCTAGCCTTCAAGAAACTCATACTTATCAAGTTGTATATCATTTTAAAGCTGAAATCCTAGAGAATTCAAAACACTAAAAATCTCAATTTTGATATTCCCGATGAATTACCCAAAGTGACAGAGCTGGTCACAAATGTGAAAATAATTGAAAGTTACTTGTTTCTTGAATCTTGAGGTTAATTTTATGCAAATGATTGCAAAAAAATGATAAAATAATGCAAAATTGAATGCTCTTTTCCTAATGCACCAACAATTTGGCAAGATTATTAATTGTTGGCAAGCTATTTCCATAGGACCTTTTGTTTTTGTAAAAACTGAAAATATGGATGAGGCAGTGAGGCTTGACTTGAAATTGTAATTACAATATTTTATCTTCTGTCATCTTCACTTTAAAATCTAGTTGCTCGATCTGGCAACTAAAATTAGACTTTTATACAAATTTTACTGGCCCCAGGCCATCAGGAAAGTGCTAGCGTTGAGCTCTGCCAAGCCAATAAAATGTGGTTATTTACTTTACAAATGGTCACACCAGTTGATAAAATACACAGGGGCTCAGAGCGATTTAGCCCCCCAAAATCATAAAAAGACCCCCCCCCCCCTCCCCCCCGTAAATTTGCACAAAGTTCAATGCAAGACAAATTTTAAAGTGAGCACTGTTTTCATGCAGGCAAGCTTGAAAAGTAGCCCCCAAAAATATGTTTTCATTTTTTTTCCCCCAGGTTCACACTCACTCAATAAATATACTGAACTGTTCACAAATATGATATGACCTTGGAGCATTTCCAAAACAAATGTTTCTAAATATAAAGTTGAACAGTAACATCACACCTTGGTACGCATAGTATACAGGTACCAGGGCGCGACACTAGCACTTGCCCTGTTGCTAGGGGAAAGTCAAAATGTATGGCGGTCAAGTACAATTTCATAAATGGTCTCTAGGGCAACTTAATAATTATTGGTTAATTATGAGAGAAAAATGTAACTCCTTACTTGTAAATCTCATCTAGAAGTAAGCGTCTGGGCAAGTAACATTTGAACATTTATGATTTTACTTGCCCGAATGATGGGCCAGTAGAGAAAAAAATTAATTGTGTGGAGGCTTGCATGTTCTCTACTTTTCACCTATTAGCCTATAAAGCCATTTATGCATGGATTTGGTTTTAAATTACAATAAAAACATTTCCTTTATGACACAACTGGGATATCATTATCATGTACTGTAGTAGCACAAGCTAGAAATAACTGAATATGTACATGTACATTTGTAACATGATCCTAATAAGTGCTGTAACCGATCATCGGATCGGCATATGATCCCGATCCGCTCATGCCTGATCGGGATCGTTTCTGCCGATGCAGAAAAACGGAAGATCGGCAACAAAAAAAAAAAAAAAAGATCCCAAAAAACATATTTGGGGAAAATAAATGAATACCAAAGCAACATAATTATATCCATATGAATAAGCCCAAGGTAATCTTGTATGGGTATGCTTTCATTTCATACTGATTACCTCTCCTTTTACAAAATTACTAAGGTTACTAAGCTCAGTCCCATGTGATTAATTTGGCGTAACCTTTCAGAATCGCCGCGAGTAATTTTGTAAAAGGAGAGGTAATCAGTTTGAAATGAAAGCATACCCATACAAAAATTACCTTGGGCTTATTTTCCCAAAATATGTTTTTTGGGATCATTTTCAAAAACAATTGGTTTTTTTTCTGATTTTTTTTTTTTTTACTGATTTCCGATCCGATTTCGATCATTGATCAGATTTTGCCGATCCGATCAACCGATCCGATCATCAAGGTCAGTTACAGCACTAATCCTAATACAATGTATACAATTAAAATGTTTAATCCAGAAGTGGAAATGACCGTGTCTTTTTCCAAAACATATTATTCACAACAAATATAATTTCTAAACAATCTAGATAAGTACCGAGTACATGCAATAACATAACTCATAAGCCAAATATTTGCACCTAAATGTACAATGTTAAATTGATCTGAGCAATAAAAAATCTCATTGAAATTTTGCTTTTCTTCAGATGACAGATACACTGTAATATGAATGCAAGCTGTAATACCTAGCCCCTTTATGAACAGCATTGTGCGTGTATGATTAATTTAACGCCTCTATGATTGTAGATAATACAATTAGAGGGAGCCAAGTAACCAACACCCAAACATAATATTCTTACAGATGAAAGGTACAGTGTAATAGTTTAAGTAGTCCATACTCCATCCCAACAAGTTCTGAATAATAGGTTTTCAAACAAACTATATAATTGAAAAACTCATCACCACACTAAAGAAACTGTGTTCATGGGTCTGCAGAAGAAGACTATCTATTGTCTAGAACGTACCCGTCTTCCGTGATTCTATTGTACAATGAATGCCACACATGACCGAGAAATGGGCGAAAATGCAAAGCGAAATTGGCTACTGTACCTCATTGCACTGACTTTGTACAATGTTATAAATTATCCAGTAGATATTATACATTTATCTGAACTCTTTTAATCATACATATCTTTATAATGTGGAAATGTGGAAACCAAAAGGTGTTCCATGCATCTACTATTTGTAATATGAATACAATGAGGTACATGTACAGTATATGTGAGAACCAATGGATATCCCTTAAAAGCATCTAGGGTGATCTAGCTATTTTTTTATTAAAATCTAGGAAACTTACTTAGAACTCAAGCAGTTGTCACTAACCAATAGAAGCATTGGACAGGTTTCTGTTGTCTGAATTTCTCTTTCGTTATAAAGATATTTGTGATTGAAGTGTTATGATTTGAAAGTCTCCCTGGGAGAAATATGAACACTTCAATCATATATATTTTTAACGAAAGGGAAATTCAGAAAACCAAATATGTTTCATGCTTCTATTGGTAATGTGAATACAACAAGGTAAGAGAAAAATACTGTAGCTCTAGAGGCATTTTAAGTACTGTAAGTTTGTGGATTTTGACAATGTAATACTAGATTCCTTTAAAAAAGAAATCAGATTTGAAAATGTGCATGGAGTCAAGGATAACCCGGTTAACCCCCACCCCCCCCCCCCCCCCCTAAAAAAAGACCAACTTATAACATTGAAAATGTCACCAAATTTATATTTCGATATTCTATACATCACACCACTTGCCAAGACACTGTCAATGGGTTACAAAAAAAAATCTATTTCAGATGACTCCTGTTTACGAGAAATATTTTTCACAAATAACAAGGACAAGTTTTTTGTTTTTTCCATGTCCTTTTTTTGTAACGTGACTAACCAAAGTTTGAGTTTGTGTTGTCACTCACTGAAATGTGTGGAATGGTTTTGAATTACTGTGTGTAGAAGGTTTTGTCAGGATGTATTGAATGTACTAAGGCTGAGTCGGTTCGGTCGATCACACCGGTTACCGACCGTTTCAATCGGGACCCGGTTCGGTATATCGGGAAACAGTGCCCCGAAAAAAAATTTAAAAAATAAAATGTTAAAAAAGAAATTAAGATTATCACAATAATGTAGCGGAATTCAAATAAAAACGGGGCAATTGATATCTTTTACTTTAAAGAGTGGTTATTTTCGAGAAATTCTTGGTTCATTACTTCGTTTGACAGTCAGAAATTGAACAGGAAGCGCAAAATTGCTAGTCATTTGAACGATATTGTCGGCGGATGTGCACACAATGTTAGTCCGATACTCCAGGGGAGTTGTCTGATGGATCTTTGTATGATCCAGCTGATGAGCCAGTGCATTCAAAAAGTGGCTCAAAATACGTTTTTTGGTCATTTGCACCATTTAAAAATGTTTTGATATTCTACTTACATGATTTCATGGCGTTTGACAGCCGAACAGAAACAAAAATGAGCCCCAAAACAATGAAAACAACTACTCAAAACATCGATAAAAAACGACTACATCGCTCCCATTCGCTCGTATACCCTGTGTGCAAGTTACGGGTCTCTTTTTCTTCCGCGAGATTCATACGCTGGGCCGGTGGAACTATGTTCCAGTCCGCCCTCTATCGGCAAGATCCATCCGCCAGGAATTGGGGAAGTCCCCGGCGGATGGATATCTTGCGCAAGAAAAGAGACCCCGTAACTTGCACACAGGGTATACGAGCGAATTGGAGCGATGTAGTCGTTTTTTATCAATGTTTTGAGTAGTTGTTTTCATTGTTTCGGGGCTCTTTTTTTTTCTGTTCGGCTGTCAAACGCCATTCGAAATCATGCAAGTAGAATATCAAAATGGTGTTGATTGCGAAAAGGCTAATTTATAGCCACTTTTTAAGGGCATGCAGTGGCTCACAGTCACACGCGATCGTACATGTGATGTTTCCCCCAGACTAGCGGGCTAAGTTTCTGTGAACCGTGTTGCGATGGGCAATGGTGAACAAACGATGAATTTACTTCGAAAAAAAAAATACTTTTCATGCGAAACTGAGTTAATTCTGGATACTGTAACTATTTTCCTGTAAAGATTGATATGTAAATCCATTAAAGCCTCAGTATTTATTATGTTATTTGCATATAAAAAGAGCAATATAAGCCCCAAACAGTGCATTTTGCCGATGCGTGCACGATTGCGTGATTTTACCGGTCCGAGTTTCGACGGTAAAATTAATTTATCGGGATACCGGTTCCCGACCGGTAAAAGTTTATCGGGACCCGGTTCCGACAATTACCGACATGACTCAGCCTTAGAATGTACCAAAAATGTAAAGAAAGTATTCAGGCATCTTTATGTAGCATCCTAAAATAATTGTACAAGATGCCATCAAATGTAACGTTACTAACCATGGAATTGCCCAAATTACTTTTTCAGTTTCAGCTAGGACTAGGATCACGAGGATAGGTCACATATCTGATGACTGTGCTCAGCCTCAGCTCCACACAACACTACATTGTAATGCTGCGCTATACGGGAACAATGTGGGACAGTACAAAAAAAGTTTGTCAAAATTTCACACAAAATTCTTATCTTAAATTCAACAAAATCAATCATGACTGGCCCTAAAAATGATACAAGTGTTATATGAACTTACCAAAATGGTCCAAATTATTCTTCAAATGTCGAAAAAAATGGAAAATCTGCAGTTTCGGAAAATAAAAAGACTGAGAAAATCTCAGTCGTGATCCCTCTCGAAAGTGTTGCTGCTATCTGGATGACTGTCATGTATTTCCCGCAAGCTTCCCACACCACACGTGTTACCGTATCCGAATTCTGACACGGCGTATCCGAATTCTGATACGGCGTATCCGAAATCGGATACGGCGGGCATGCTTGCAGATCGCGAGTTGGCTTGTTTTGGACAATAATAAGCGGCCTCCGCATGTTGCGGGCGGGCTTTCTTTGTTTACGATGGGACATCGAGCAGGAAGAGAAAGATATGGAACTTATATGACGATTTTTGTAAGTATGACTTATCATTTTGAAAATGAAATTTTGTACAATAAATCATAAAATCAGCTTCAATCTAGGTATGCAATTTTTTACTTTAGATATGCTGTTCTTTTCTCTCTGTTTGTAGTTCAAATTGTGTCCCGTAGATTTTTACCACTGTGAGCAGTAAATGGTCCATCAGGACCATTTACAATACATTGTAGATGTGCTCAGCTCTGCCTCTCTGGCATACCTGTACTTATGTGTAAAATACTTTGTATGTTACACATGGCGCCACATACTACGTGGTGCCATTGTTCTATACCGCTAGCGTCCGGTCGTAACCATTAACAACTCATTGTCAACTGGGTCAAAGTGAATTCGCCAACACCCCTCGAACAATCAATTGCCCCGCCGAGCGAAAAAATAACGCACTACGGCAATGTGATTCTGTATGCTATACACAAACGGTACTATAGGTGGCCCTGCTGGTGCTCTCTGGCATGGCTCCACTCACTCACAGACTTCAACATAACTACACAAGTCACACTCGTCACAATACAAGAGTCAAGACACAACAGTCAACACAAGCCTACTGACTACTGAAGAAATTCATCTTTTCAAGACTCAGTCCAGATACCCGAGACAGTCCAAGACCAAGACAAGACTCAAGTCGAGCAAGACAAGTTTGAAATTTTTGAATTCTCGAACATCCATAATACCATATATTATTGTTTTTCAATTTCAAGATCAAGACACGGATGTGATCACAATTAATGAATATTGATAAGTATAGATTGACTAGTCCGATTGTAATTGTATTTTTCTTACTTCAAAGAACGTGAACTACCAACACTAATGATCATTTGATTGGGGCATTGGCATGCCAAAGAAATGCATTTATAACATTCATGCATTGCATTACATACATGCAACTCAACACAGCTGATACATCAATCATCAATGCATGTCATTGGATCACTGCACTGAGCACTGTGCAAAGCGCGAATTTGTGTGTCAGGGACTACCGAAATCTTATTTGTGAATCGAGATACAAATTTATGGTACATCTCATACTCTGACCGACATGCATGACTGTTAATACAATTATAATGATGAAACGTAAACTATAATCCACATGAAGTGAAACATGTTAACAATTGTAAGTTAAAACAGAAAAGGAGAAATTTGAAGTAAACTTACCGCCTACCGAAACATCAACCTGCATATTTCCAGACTCCAATCCGCGTTCCCGCGACGAAAATAACTTAAATGTCCCGGATGCGAATATTGTGTGCATGCACATATGGCACATGTCAAACACACACTGAATATAATAGGAGCCTATGATTAGTGTGTGTACTTGTGCATAATGTGTGTATTGTAATTTTACTCCCTGATGATCGTGATTCGGTGGTCATTTATCTCTCGCGTCCTGTCTGTCTAGTATTGAGCTTGTTGTTGTTTTGATTGTGGCATTTCATTCAGAAAGGTTTAACGCGATCGAGACAACATACTGTTTATAACGGTTCTTTGACATTCTATGAAGTATGAAAGTGGTGTAGCTAATTATGACCCCTGACGGGCCCCTGACAGGGGTGCAATTAGGGCAATTGGGGGATTTTGCGGGATTTTGCCCCTTCCTTCTACCCCATCATGAGCTAGAAACCCCACCCTGAACAAACCTTCGGAATGATTAACCCGTAATTCGGCGGGTACATGGCTTATAAATATTACCCACTGTCCTGAAGTACCGTTACATTCAAATCTAGTAACATTGTCAAAACTTCGACAAATCTTACTTTGAATAATTATTGTGGTTCATGCATTATACAAGCCTTGTTGTAAGTCTATGGTATAACCAACAGAAGCATGGAACTGGAAGTCAAGTTTCGTTTATCGAATTTCCCTTTCGGTATCATGCATGCATTCAAATGTTCAGATTTGTACTAATATGGGGTAGGCTACTAATACCACTGGAAAGTTATATTACTGTGAACAAAGAAAATGCAATGACTTTAAAGGGGTAGTACAGTTTTGGTAAGGCTGAGCTTTAGTAACCCAAACCTGCACAATAACATTACAAACTAATTACAATTTGCTGACCCCCCCCCCCCCCCCCCCCCCCAAAAAAAAAAAAAAAAAAAAAAAAAACCCGCCACAAGATTTTTGCCTGGGGGCACAGAGCATTTGTGACCGTGCCAGATATACTGATCGGGGTGCTTCGGGCTGGAAGCATGAGGTGCACATGTTTTCATCTGACCCAAAAAAGGTTCTCACCCGTTTAGATGCCCTAATATCAACCTTTAATTTGCCCCAATAATAATAGTATTAACATGAGCATTATGCTTGGCCTAAAATTATTACTAGTATAATTATTATTTTATCGTGAAATTTATTTTTGGCAAATGATCTGTTGTCCATTTTGTTCATGGAAGTATGAATTTATCGTGGGGCCGGGGGTCCGGGGGGCACCTGATGGCGGCACAGAAAATGTGTAAGAATCAGGTTGGATACGAACGTAAACTTTGGTCCAACGTTAGAAACTCTCAAATCATTAGACGTTGGACAAACTTGTTGGATCAATAAAGGCAGGGGCGGATCTAGCTTTTTGCTAAGGGGGGGGGGTTTGACCCAATGACGATGCGGAGCATCGTCCACTTGCCGCGAAGCGGCGAAAAAAATTGGTATTTTGAACCCCCGTAAGTGATCCTTTGTCACTTTCGTCCACTGCACTTGCCGCGAAGTGGCGAAATTTTTTTGGTATTTTGAACCCCCGTAAGTGATTTTTTTTGTCACTTTCGTCCACTTGCCGCGAAGCGGCGATTTTTTTTGTGCTAATTTGAACCCCCGTAAGTGATTTTTTTCACTTTTTTCACTTTTTATCACTGATATACATTTTCCAAGGGAGGGTTTAAACCCCCTAAACCCACCCCCCCCCCCCCCCCCCCCCCCCCCCGTAGATCCGCCACTGAAAGGTCCACGGTTGGAACATCGTTATTTGCTAATGTTGGACCATGGACCAACGTAATGTAAACGTATATAAAAAAAAAAAATTATATACGCACACATGACAGGCCCGTAGCCGGGATTTTACAAAGGGGGGGGGGGTTGTTTTGTAATTTACATAAACGGGACCAAGGTCGATCGATATCGTCGCCAAGACCGAGACCACTGGCTGAGTCATGCAAGCCGGGTGGGGTCATCTTCAAAACCGATCGTTGCCCAAGACCACTGGTTTAAATGACCGAGACGGATAAAAAGTGGACCCTTCTGAACAATGGTCCAACGTTGCGAAACAAAAAATGGCCAACGTTACGGTCCCATAACGGATCGATCAACGTTGGCTTGCTATACCTGAGAGCTATTATATAATTATAAAACACGTACGGAATGGAATGCATGACCTAAGAAACCGTGACATGCATACATTATTATGCTAGCTCATATAGATGATGTCGAAAAAAATGTCCGTGGAAAAACATTATAACACAGGAACACAATTTCACTGGAAAATATCAGCTGAAAATGTCGGTGCAAAAATATCAGCCGGAAATGATGTCAGTGAAAAAAAAAATGTTAAGCGTGAAGAGATTTCAATGGAAATATCAGAGAAAAAAAGTAAGTGGAAACAAGTTAATGTCGGCACAAAGAAGATGTGACCCTTATCAAAGACAAGGTTTCACCACCTTGAGCGGGACATGATGATGTCCTGATGCTCCCCACAGGAGCCCGGTTACCATAGCTCGTGTAATTTATAGACCCATTGTCCAACGTGAATCGACAATTATTAGTTTAGGGATAATTGAGTTTGGATGCCCCAAATAACTTAATCAAATTTCGTTTTAGCTGATGCAAAATAACAATCATTTGAGTGAGCATCTTTTGACTGAAGACTTTAGACAATATACGAACCTCTTATTATTATATTATGAGCGACCCTTCCTCTTTTGCATTATATTCAGTAGATATTTAGGTCTTTTTAGTAGCGTATAGGAATTGTCCAAACTTGAGGGGGGGGGGGGGGGGGGATGAGGGCTACAACCCGGGCATGACGAAGTAAATTCTATTAAGGCAAGACTAGCAGCTGGCTGTACTCCCGGGGGGGGGGGGGGGCACTCATGTATAATGTAAGACGGGTATGTGCCGCTTAAAAGAACCCCTTTTTCACACCCGATCGCAGCTCTAAAGATACCCGATTTTCAGAAATTACCGCTCCATAGACCCCCGGAATGACTTGGCTAGGTAATTGAGTAGCGCCAAGTCCATTATTTTTCTTCTAGTTTGGCTCCATAGACCCCTGGAATGACTTGGCTATGTATTTGAGTAGCGCCAAGTCCATTATTCATCTTCTAGTTCGGCTCCTTGGACCACCATTTGAGCCTTTTTGTAGTTTTTGTAGTTTTAGTCTGCTCCTTAGACCCCTTAACTCCCGTTTCAGGGTTTTTGTAGCTCCAAAGACCCTATATTTTGTGCTTGTAGCTAGCTCTTCAGACCCCCATTTCAGAGTTCCGTGAGGCACACCCCCGTCAAAAAATAATTTGAGTGCCCCCCCCCCCCCCCCCCCCCCGGGGCCTGTACTCCCCGTGCAAAAATACTCTTATGAACAAAAATTGCATGACTCGTTGGTTAATCCGTTTCTCTTCATTATTATAAAGCTCAAGTGGTCGTCTTTCGGCCCTCGGCCGATCGCTTAATTCCCGAAGGGAAAGGATATTTTGAGTATAGCCTACATTCAAATAATTATTCAATTCTTTTATGTCTGAGAAATAGAAGCTGCTTTGGTAAATACACAAAATAGGTTTCCATTAACATTGTGATATATTTTATCTCACATAGTAGGTAATAGAGGCATAATGTTAATGTTTTGTGTGTGTGGCGTTTCCCAATACTGTTATTTGGCTTTCAGTAGCCCCCCCCCCCCCCCCCCCCCCTCCACCCCGGCGCGCCCCGGCCGTACGTAGTACCGCGCCACACTATAATCGATTTGCGTGCGCGGCATTATGCAGCATACGTGTGAGAGGTTGGAAAAAACTGTGAATGTGTCAACGGAGGATTCCATTAATTTTTCAAGATGATAAAAGCGATTTTAGTCTTCAATAACCACGGGAAACCAAGGTTAAGTAAATTCTACACACATTATGTAAGTTTTTTTCAAAGCAATTCGCTTGAATATTCTATAATCTTTGTGTTTATTGTACGCAGTTCTTCACCAATCTTGCCGATAACAACGCCGGTACCCGTCCCGCTGCTACCGCTGTAGTGTAGGGTGGCTATTGCATGTAGATTTGCCATCTGTGTACGCACGTAAAGAGTTTTACCGTTGCCCCACATACTGTAGGAAATGTTGGTTCCCATACAAAAAGGCGAAATGATGGACAGTCTTTTACTTCCTCTTTTAACTTAAATTTGTACAAATAAAGGTGTTTAAGTGGATTAAAGAGGACCAAAACTTGTGATCCATACATACATACCCTAATTATATTCTGTAATTATTTTTTAGTGTACATTTAATAAAAATTAATGACTAATGGTAGTAATGTCATGATTAATCTGATTTCTGACTGACCTTGTCCTTGAGTGACCTTGCAAAGCCAATGCCATTGTCATGATGCATGCATGTCGGGGATTTTCGAGGTATATTTTAATGTGAGTTTGACAAAAACAAAAAGACGAAGGTCAAATCAAGTTCGATCGACCTAGATTTGGTCCATGACCATGTGTAATTGTGTTCTTTGAGTGTGATGTTATTGTTACTTAGAAATCATTGTGCTGCAGCTGTCCGCGATTTTTTGAAAATGAGAGGGAATGAACATTGTCTTGTCATTGTGTATCAATCATAAATCATATTTAATGAAATATTAAAACATGCATGTAATCAAATCACATATACAAGTTCTTGGAAGTAAATGTTTCAGAAAAAATCCTGTTGGAATCCCATTTTCGTTGCTCTTTTTCATTCATATATATATTTCTGGTCAGTTTCTATATAGATATGTTTGAATTAAAGACTATTTGCGTTACAGTGTTCAATATTTTCACTAAAGCTAAAGGAGTAGTTCAGAAGAATGTTTTAGAGACATGTAACATTTATCATTCGGACATTTGTTTAAATATTCATGAATATTATTTACAAATGCAGGACTCTCTCTTTACCAACCTTAGGCTAAATTACACATCCGATATAATATTCTCACCATAGTCGACTTGTGTGTTGTACATGTATCCTAATTTGTTAGTGGCCAATATAGAGTTTCTAGCTTATTTCAAGTGGCTAAATGTTGTATTATTTTTGGTTTGCTCTATTTCAGAATGAAGATGAACAACAACAGATTGTCAGAGAGACATTCCACTTGGTTTCAAAGAGGGACGATAATGTGTGCAATTTCCTGGAAGGAGGGATGTAAGTATATTTAATGACTAAGATTAATGCTGTAACCGATCATCGGATCGGCATGCCGATCCCGATCCGATCATGGTTGATCGGAGCATTTTTGCCAATTTCCGATCATGCAGAACAAATCGGAAGATCGGATCGGAAAAAAAAAAAATTAAAAAAAATAAATAAAAATAATAATCTTTTTTTTTTCTTTGGAAAATGATCCCCAAAAACATATTTTGGGAAAATAAATGAATACCAAAGCAACATATATCCATATGAATAAGCCCAAGGTAATCTTGTATGGGTATGCTTTCATTTCAAACTGATTACCTCTCCTTTTACAAAATTACTCACGGCCGGCGATTCTGAAAGATTACGCCAAATTAATCACATGGGACTGAGCACAACTACTGCAGAGTCTAAGTGCTTGGCATGGCATGAGTATAGCATCTTACGCATGCCAAGCACTTAGACTCTGCAGTGTGCTCAACTGCAGAGTCTAAGTTCTTGGCATGCGTATAGCGTCTTCATTAATTATGAAGACGCTATACTCATGCCATGCCAAGCACTGAGACTCTGCAGTAGTTGTGCTCAGTCCCATGTGATTAATTTGGCATAACCTTTCAGAATCGCATTTTAAATGAACGCATACCCATACAAGATTACCTTGGGCTTATTCATATGGATATATGTTGCTTTGGTATTCATTTATTTTCCCAAAATATGTTTTTTGGGATCATTTTCCAAAGAAAAAAAAAAGATTTATTTTTTTATTTTTTTATTTTTTTAAACTTTTTTTTTATTAGCCGATCATCCGATCCGATCTGCGATCCGATTTCGATGATCGATAAAATTTTGCCGATCCAATCAACCGATCCGATCATCAAGGTCAGTTACAGCACTAACTAAGATGATGTAATGTACAACATGTAAAGGATAAGACTAAGAGAAAACACCACACTGGTGGACTGTACTTCAGGGGGAAAATTAAAATGTATTTTTCGGGGCTACTCTTCTAGCTTGCCTGCATGAAAATGACACTCCAACATTTGATTTGCATTGAACTCTACAAATTTTCAGCGGCTCTTAAATGATTTACGGTGGCTCTTTTTTGCATTTCGGGATGAATTCACCTCGAGCCCCTGTGTATTTTTTGCACTGCTGTACTTGTAAACATAGAAGAAGAATTTGTATATTGCACTGTCACTAAAATAACCTAAGATATTTAAAGTTGACTTGCAAGTTGCATTTAGCGTTCCTGAACGCTATCCGGTTGCAGTAATATAGTATCCAAAATTCCAAATTCAGAAACTTAAATCACTCATAGTATCCAAATTGAATTCCGATACATTTACTTGGCGTGATTGATCGGGATAAAATCTGACATAAATTTTCACTTATTTCACTAAGTAAACATTTTCTATAAAACTTTCACACATTTCAGAAGCATCTTGCATGATATTAGTATATTGATCATAGTCTCAAATATCACTTTTGGAAAATGTGTATGAAGTTAATGGATCCCTTTAATATTGTTTATTTTACCTTCATGACAGGATTGTCGGCAGTGAGGATTTCAAGCTAGTGTACAGACATTACGCCACGCTGTACTTTGTCTTCTGTGTTGACTCGTCAGAGAGTGAACTGGGTATCCTAGATTTAATTCAGGTGAGAATTTATTTTATACCAATTAGTGTTGTCGCTGAGTCCCGGGTACCCGGGTCCCGCCGAAAAATGTCGAGTCCCGGGCACAAAAATCAATACTCAATTTCCTGAAAAAGGGGAAGTCCCCTCATTGAACGCCAGAGCTTTCATGTTCATTCAAGAAGATGATTTATTGTTATAAATGCGCTCAATGTTTGTCACTCGAATGAACATGTTTTCCCAGCTGGCGTGACATGCCGATCGTGTAATAAACAAAAGGGTAAATTTCGGGTACCCGGGACTCGCCCGAAAAATTATCGCGAGTCCCGGGTAGTAAATACTCCCGAAAACGACAACACTAATACCAATAGTTACTTTCAATTTGTACACTGACATGTTCAAATTCATATATTTGTGTTCCTTCCTTGCCTGATGACCAGGGGGTGTTTCACAAAGCTTCAAAGATGAACTTAACTGTAAGTTGGACCTAACAATTATGGAAAGCCGTTGGGATCTTTGTAAAAATTGTTATAACTGTTCTTTTTAAAAAGGCATACATTGTGATAAAAATCAGTAATATTTGTTATTATCAAGGAGCCTTGAAGTTTACTATTGATATTCATTTTTGTTGGTGTCCCAAATACTGGCATTTTAGGGGCTTTTGAATATGTGTTATTCCATGGCTACAAATGGCCTACCATAATTTAACTTCAACTTAGTATCTTTGTGAAACACCCCCCATGAGACAAGCTATTCATAATCTGTTCCTAATACAATTCAAGACTTCAAATTCACCTTGAACGCATTAGTTCATGCCATGTCCGCTAACATCTGACATTCTTTTTAGTCTTTATTCCTCAGTAAACTAACAGTCTCTCTGCATTTCTGATAAGTAATGGTTCATTGATTAATCATATTGAGCATTTTTTATAAGTTAGTTGCTTAAAAATGTATGTCCGAAAACTTGTATATTTGTTGTAGTTTTAAAGAGATACCATAGTTGAGTTGTGGTCAAACTGAATTTAAGTAACCAAAACCTGCACCATTACATTACAAACTAAAAGTTATAACTCCACCATGCTTGAAAGGTAAATAAAATATTTTAAAATCAAATTTTACAACTATGAAAGCATTCGACAGGGAATGATTCTCATTTCACATGTTTTATTCAATGAACCTTCAAATGGAATTAAAACCAACCAAAACCCTAAGTACAATTTTTTTTTCAGGGAGGAACCAATACTCAAGTGTACCTTTAATTTGAAACAAACCTGTATATAGTGACCACCCAAGAGAGACAAGAAAAGTGGCCACTGTATACAGGTGACCTCTATAGTCAAGTTCCATTGCACTGTTTTCTCTGCTGGGGATGATTTTGGTGGCCACTATAGGCAGGATGGCTGATGTAGACAGGTGGCTACTAAGACAGGTTTGACTGTATGTACATGGGCCAATTTGTGTTTTTAAAAATGTGTTAAATTCATATGATAATTCTTCTTTCTGTCTTTTTTTCTTATTCTTCAGGTGCTTGTGGAAACGTTAGACAAATGTTTTGAAAATGTGTGCGAGCTAGATTTGATATTCCATGTCGACAAGGTAAGATCATTTATAATCATTTATCCTTGTTTCACATTTTAGAAATCGATTGATAACTGAATATTGGAAAATCATGCATCACTATAGAGAGCAAGGGGCTTACTGGCAAACAGAACCTACATTTCAAGTCCCAAGAAATTTCAAAATCCATCTCAGGATTAAAAATACATAAAATAAGTATAATTTCATTGCGAATTACACATCATCAGGGCACTATTATTGTCTATTAAAAGAAGAGCAAAGTGAACTAAAATAACCTTTAAAATAGTAAAGGAACAGTTCATAACAAATCTGTGAAACTGTGATGTATTGTTTATAACATCAAATTTATTTTCCTGTGTAACAAACAGGTGCAGTACATTTTTATCTGAGCTGGTATTATGGGAGGTATGGTTCTAAAAAAAAAAATCAGGTCCTAACCATTATTCAAGAGTAAAGGGAACTGGACAAAATTAATGAGCAATGAATGAACATGAAGAAATGCAACAAATATGTGATTTCTATTCTTATATATAATATATATCTCGTTAACTTGACTGTTTTGTTTTGCTATCCATCGTGTACAGGTGCAGTACATTTTATCCGAGCTGGTGATGGGAGGTATGGTCCTGGAAACAAACATGACGGAGGTCATGACGAGGATAGAAGAACAAAGTAAATTAGAAAAACAAGAGGTGAGATTTTGCTGTACACTAGTTGTGTTTGTTTGTTTGTGTTACAGTCAACCCTATGTATAGAGTGGTGAAGTGTGATGTCATCAAAAATCTATTTTTAGAATTTTCAAATTTGAACTTCATTTTCCGATAGAGCATAACAAATAATGTCCAAATACCGAAAATCAATTGAATATGTTAAGTATTGGCTGAGATATGCCCATCCGAATTAATTTTACTTCAATGGGCAATCAGTGTTATAGTGCTCTGGTTCATAAAGTTATGAACCAGGGCACTATAACACTGATTGCCTATTGACACAAAATTCATTCGGATGGGCATATCTCAGCAAATACCTAACATTTTTAATTGATTTTCGGTATATGGACATTATTTGTTATGCTCTTTCCGAAAATGAAGTTCAAATCTGAAAATTCTAAAAATATATTTTTATGACGTCATGGCTTCTGTACTCTATAGCGACCACAATAGACAGGTGACCTCTATACTATAGACAGGTTCCATAACACCTTTTTATCTCTGCAGGGGATCGTGTTTGATGGCTACTGTAGGCATGCTGGCTGTTATAGACAAGTGGCCCTTAAGACAGGTTTGACTGTACTAGACTGTTTGTAAATGTGTGGTCTAGTTCTAGCCAAATAATATTGGAAACAAGTATTTAATAGCATCCATATTGTTGAAAGACTAATTGTTAATGGAATGTAAAAAAGAAATCTACTTGTTTTTGTTTTTAATATTTTGTATCTAATATCTGCTATTTATAAGTGATGTGAATTGTACAGTAACAAGTGAAAAACTAACATCTTCTTAACATGTATTGTGATGTGTATTGATCGTGTCTGTGACACTAACTGTAAATCAAAACATCTTACTGTCAATACAGGGCTTAACACTAGCCCGCTTGCCCTGGGCAACTAAACATTTATGTCGGGCAAGTGAAATTCCTTAAATGGTCTTGTTTGGTTGCCCGATTGGGCAACTGATATTTCTGTTCAACTACAAGAGTAGAATGTAATTCATTACATGTGAATCTCATCTAGAAGTAAGCGGGCAGGTAAATTTTCTCTTTGGGCAAGTAAAATGTTAACATTTAGACCAAAAAGTTAGTGTGGAGGCTTGGCCGATATATTCCCACAAAAGTGATCTTCTAGTCCGGATCTTCTCAGGGAAGCTTTAAAATCAGATTTTCTTTCATGCTTTCCCTCACTCAACTTAATTTAACGAGCGGGCAAAACAGAAACACCATCGGTAACACCGTTATCCTTAATTAATTTATGTGACTCGTTTTTCTTCTATGCAGGCTGGTTTATCAGCGGCCCCAGCGAGAGCGGCGGCAGCAGTCAAGAACATGAACCTTCCCAACATTCCTACACCAAACATCAGCTTGCCCAACCTACCATCATTCAAGTGATACCTACTACTATCATCCTCTTCTACATCTCTGCTAAGTTATTGTTTTCCTCAAGCACTAAAGCGATGCTAGAAGTTAACCTTTTAAATAGCCTTCTGGCCTAGTCAGGCAAGTAAAAAAAAAATTTCCCCCTTTAAATTCCGGTTGCTCCAAACAATGAAAAACGTATTTTATATTTTGTTGCCTATTAAGGGCCGGTTGAATTGAGCATCAGTAAATAAAAACGTATTTTATATTTTGTTGCCCATTAAGGGCCGGTTGAATTGAGCATCAGTAAATTTTGGTAGCCCGAAGCCAGCCTGTGTTAACTTAACCTGTTCCCTACTAGAGTCTGCAATCCACATAGAGTTGATACAGGCCCAACTAGGCTCGTAGGCAATGGGTTAAGTTTGAGCATTGACTTAAGTCCAGTTACAGCCAAGGTAACCCTAGGCCCAGCTCAAAATTGGCACTGGTCCACTGAAATATGAGGCCAGCAAAGTTACAGTTCAATCCAAAGTCATATCATGGCATTACTGAAACACACATTTTTGTGATATGGATTTCAACGATGACTTATTTTTTCGTTGGACTGACCGTGCAGTGATGAAAATTTGAGCAAAACATTTTTTTTTTTAAAGGGTTATAAAAAAGGTTGTGAGTGAAGAAATAGTAATTACTTTAAAGACTGACTGCCACTGATAGTTTTCTGATGACATCATTGGGCCTGATTTATGTTATTATTGTAAGAGAAATAATGCAATATTTTCTTACTTGCTTCCATACGTGGGAATGTAGAACGTGTCCGAGGAAAGTTTTCGCCAAGTACATAACTCTGAGCCAGTGTATATTTCACTCTGTGCCAGGGGGGTAAACTCAGCCGCCATGTTGGTTTGGCTGTCTCGAGATTAGAAGCCTTTTTGCAACGTCATACAACGTCACAAAAGTATGATACGCTGTACATATCCAAATTTATATGGAATAACATTATACAATTTATCAGATTTAACATAATTGCATGACCATCGCCATATCTAGTGCAATACATATTAGTGTTGCCTCATTCTACTGCATGTATAAGACCCAACTTTTATGTTATTTTGATATTAAACACTCTATGATTGCTGTCGATTTGGAGGTGAATTGCCTTCCATACACGCGTATCGCACAAAAGCATACTGTACGCGTTTGTGACATTTTTGTAATAGAAATAGTACAGTATGAGTGCGCCTAGTAAGTGCGCAGTACGCACATTCTCAACATGCATAATTACGCACATTGATTGTGACGTTGCAAAATGCCTTCTAATCGGCTTCAAATTTAACCCTCAGCCGCCATGCTGTTCATGTACAAAAGTATAGGGTACGGTACCTGCGGGCGGTACAGTTTACCTCCTAGTTCTACAACGGCAGTGTTGGAGTCATACTTCTATGCTCTGTGCGCAAGGCATTTACAAGATGGCACTGTGCATCTGATTTAAAAATCTGATCTAATGATAATAATATATTCAATTTATATAGCGCCTAATATGATTGATCATCGTCACTAAGCTTGCGCTTTACAGTTATTATTATTATTACCTTTAACAGAAACAACCTCCTGGGTTTTGCGCTCCTTTACAGTTCACATTTGGTTGATTGCTGATCACAAAAAGTATTCTAGGAGCAGTCTTTTCAGTATGATTATTATTTTGTTTTTAGGTAACATTCCATACATGTGTGCAGAGTACTTTCAGTCATATTGTATAATCTTTCCATAGATTCATGAAATTGAACATGTTGTTGTTTTAACAAAGTATCGGTGAAATTTTGTAATGTGAGTTACGCTCGGTAAAAGATGAAAAAGAATATGGAGAAACTATTGGATAATAGGAGAGAAATTGGTGATTGTCAGATGCACACTCCATTAGAAGTTTTTCAGGAACACAGGATCTTCGGGGGTTTTTTTATCGCTTAGTTTGTATGGTTTGCGTATTTTCGTAGAATTATGCATGAAAGACTTGTGTAAGCAACTGTTTTCACCAACTTGTTTGGTTGATGATACATTAATTTTGTTCCTCCTGAGACATTCTACTTAATTAGCAGTGCGCCACAAATAACTGATCCCAAGATTATTGCATAGGTGACTTGAAATGATAAAAGGGAAACACACTGCTGCATACTTCTTTTCCCCCTTTTTGTAAAGTTTTTAAAAGGATCTTGGTGGCATATCCAGATATTTGATTAACCCTCACTAAAGTCACAATACTCCTAAAAACTTATTGATTGATTTGTTCCTTCATACACACATAAAAACATGTGTTGAATGAATAGTATGGGAGCTCGGATTTCTTACATAGCTGAACTTACTTTCTATTCACTATAGATGAATGGTGGATTACATAAAGATTAAGATTTCCTTAGCCTGTAAGTGCTCCGGATGATGGGGTCGGGGGTCGGCACTCCTCTGTAAGCAGCCATGTTGAACTAGTGGCCAAGCGTCTCTCTGCGGTCGCACGCATAGGATCCTGTATACA
The DNA here is from genome assembly GCA_037951105.1 of Echinarachnius parma. NCBI lineage: Eukaryota > Metazoa > Echinodermata > Echinoidea > Clypeasteroida > Echinarachniidae > Echinarachnius > Echinarachnius parma. The sequence goes on from JBAMJV010008225.1 coordinate 22,357, forward strand.
GTAATCGCTTGTGATCCGAGTCTTTTCAATGTCGCAGAAATAAACATGGCTCACAGTGCATACAAACATATGCATGATTGACTCATCGAACCGTTTTCCTGTGATTGGGATATAGAGCGCAATATGGACTTAGAGACCACATACATTGGAGATAGATAGATGTATAGATATGCCGTCGAGTCCATAATATGTTTTTAAAAGTGCAATCTACTTTCTACTCTAACCACATGTCTAGAATGTATTGAATGTCATTGTTAGTTTGTTTGGAATGAAGGAAACTTTGGCATCTCACATTAGATGCAAGCTTTGTAGGATTTTTTTTGCCAATACAGTCGAGGCATAAGTTTAATGTAAATACAGAGAGGTAGAGTGTATATATAGAAGAGTTATATATACAAACAGTACATAGAAAACTTTAGTGAAATAAATAAATAAGATCTGATTGACAAATGATTATAATTGAAAACTGTGCTTAGATTTGCTTTATACACCATCAATAGTTGGATTTTAGAATATCTGGTGCAAAGATATTATGTATGTATAAGACAATTAAATTAAATTAAATATGCTAAGAGAGGAGAGACAATTAATGAACATCTTTTAAGAATGATAGTCTGCGGAAATTAGAATTTGGATTAATTCTGCAGATATTTACAGTTTTGCACCATCAGTACAGTATTCGGTTGTAAAATAACACACATATACAGCATTAACCCTTTATCAAGTTCACAATTTCTCCCTTGCTTAAAAATGGACAGATTTTAAAGATTATTTTCTTGTTTTATTATCTTATTAAAAAAGTAGTCTTCTCCTATATCTTGTAATATTAAGCAATTTTGTTTTCGCACCCTGGTCTTAGGATCCAAAGAGCGCATAAATAATTATTAACGTATATAAATTTTTCCCTGTGCTATTGAGAGTATGTAACATTTTATAGTGAAACCACATTTACCTTACTAGAGGTATATTGTTATTATTTCATGGTAAACAAAGAAGAAGAATATAAAGATTTTGTTGTATCACAGCACTTTGTAACAAGGTTCCCATGCATGCCCCGAATGCTATTGCGTTACCTGTTAAACTTTTTTAGTTGTGAAACTTTGCTTTTCTGTTTTTTATGTAATATTAATATGTAGTATTAGATGAAGTACTGATATATTGTGTAGTTTGTGGACAATGCATTCAATAATGTTGATAAGGATAATGAGAGATCTGAATATATTAGATTAATGATTTTAGTTATTTATTACAAGTGTGCCTGATTTGTATTGATCAATTAATATCAATTAATTACTTGGAAGGGACATTCTGAATATCATCAGTATCATCCGATATCGATATCATCAGCATCATGTAATATTTCATCATTTTAATTGTAAACAAAAAGCAAAACTTACTATATTTCATGAATGATGGATTTTATATTGTGGACCTTACAGGAGTGGTACACATTGTCGTTTCAAAACCACATTATCAATAGTCATCTATTTGTATGTTAACATATTTTTAGAGTGCAACTTTCCGAGGGAACTTGTAAGAAAAATTCCTTTCTTGATTTTATTTCTGATTTTCCGGGGGCCCCCTAGAAACATAAACAGTATGTTTATGTAGTATTAGATGAAGTACTGATATATTGTGTAGTTTGTGGACAATGCATTCAATAATGTTGATAAGGATAATGAGAGATCTGAATATATTAGATTAATGATTTTAGTTATTTATTACAAGTGTGCCTGATTTGTATTGATCAATTAATATCAATTAATTACTTGGAAGGGACATTCTGAATATCATCAGTATCATCCGATATTGATATCATCAGCATCATGTAATATTTCATCATTTTAATTGTAAACAAAAAGCAAAACTTACTATATTTCATGAATGATGGATTTTATATTGTGGACCTTACAGGAGTGGTACACATTGTCGTTTCAAAACCACATTATCAATAGTCATCTATTTGTATGTTAACATATTTTTAGAGTGCAACTTTCCGAGGGAACTTGTAAGAAAAATTCCTTTCTTGATTTTATTTCTGATTTTCCGGGGGCCCCCTAGAAACATAAACAGTATGTACACATGAATGATTATAGATATTGTCTACATTGTATAAAACTGTTCCTAATATACTAGTAGAGTAACGAAGTAAGATGTTATAGCTAGTCATTGCCATGGGTAACGTTACTGGCTCTAAACATTGTCAGGCAAGCCAACATATTTTGACATCTAGCTGGTTACTAAGAAGGCTATCAGCCACCTCTGACCCTTTATCAAAAGCCCCTAAAATAGGACAAGTACTTTAGAGCCATTACTATGTCATAACAAAATAATGTGATGTTCCAAATTCCTAATTATACTATGGTACTTGATTATATTTGCCCTTTCCATTTGTGGTCCAAAGAGGGGGCACTGTATTTTATGTGTAGATTTTGTACATTGTATGAAAGTCCTATTCAACTACTGTAGGTACATACGTACATGTAGTAGATCCATTCATTCAAACGTGATGGATATTCTTCTCAAGTTCTTGTGATAAATGTGAAAAAAATATGTGTTTATATATTGTATTATGACTATTATTATTGTAATTTCAGAATGGACAAAGTTATGAAGTAAAGTTTGTCAAACTAAGTTGTATTGAAGCGTTGTTCTTGTTTATTTATTCATCAGAAAATAAAGGGTTGAACCAATATAAGACGCCACAGAGAGATGTAGAGAGAGAGAGAGACAGAGAGGGGGGGGGGGGGGGGGGGGTGGGGGCTTCTGGAAATATATTTATCTTCCAAATGAACAGTTTATTGAAACGCTATCATTGTTCAACGAAATTACACACTCATGCGCAACTTTATTCCTTTGCTGAAACATGTTTATATGGACATACACTCATATAAAAATTACACACACACATAAACAATTATATTCCTTTCCTATGATTCCTCTCAAGTAAAAAGAAAAAGAAAAAAAGGTAATTATCAAATATATGTAATCGATTCTATAAATAAAAGTTTTCCCGCTCAAATTGGGCGAATTAGCAGTCAAATTCGTTTAATATTGAATGCTCTTTCGGCGAATTGTTTAACTGGATGCTTCTCTTTCATTTTGGTTTGGCAGGAAATTGCGATCGCGTGCTCTAAAAGTTAAATGAAATGAGCGTTTTTTTATTTATTTGAATTTGAATTTATTCAACCATTAAAAACACACAAATATATACAGCAATGATACATGCATTACAAAATGATATAAATAAAGTCGATAATGGTTAGGGCCCTTGAGAAGTAATTGAAAATAATATAAAAAATACAATTGTAGGTATTATTTATAGACTGCCTAATAATTCATTTGAAACATTTTTGGATAGCTTAGAATCGTCTCTTGATAACATTTCTCATGAAAATAAAAATATTTATTTAATGGGAGACTTTAATATTGATATATCTTTACCTTTTACTAACGTAAGTCAAAGATTTGTTAATAAACTTTCAACGTATGCATTATATCCCTTATGAATAAACCAACTAGAATTACACAATTATCTCACACAATACTTGATAACATATTCACTAATGAAATTAATAACAGGACTAATGGAATATTGTATTATGATATTTCTGACCATTTACCTATATTTATGATAAATAAAAAAAATAATTGTTGTATTAAAAATCGTCCAAATATAAAAATGAAAAGGAAAGAGACTGACCATAATATTGAATCTCTTAAAATTGAGTTGAGCCAGGAAGAATGGCAAAACATTTATAATGAATTGGACGTAAATAAATCTTATAAACAATTTATTGATAAGCTTACTTTTTATTATAATAAACATATACCCCTTGTTCGGTCTAAATTTAATAAAAAGAATAAACCTAAACGAACATGGATTACTCACGGTATATTAAAATCGATCTCGACTCGAAATTGTGTGTATAAGAAATCATTACGACACCCATCAAATGAAAATCATAACAAATATACACAATATCGTAATAATTTAACTACTATTATTCGTTTATCCCGTAAATTATATTATTCAAAACAAATTGATAGCAATGGGAATAATAGTAAGTTAATGTGGCAAACTATAAACTCAATTCTTGATCCTAAAAAGAATGTGCAAAACATTCATGAGATTGTTGAAAATGGGCAAACTATAAAAGACCCAGGCCAAATAGCAAATGCTTTTAATAATTATTTTATAAATGTTGGTCCAGAGTTAGCATCTCAGATACCACATACAAGACACCACTATTCAGAATATATACAATACAATAATGAACAATTTTATTTTTTAACCCAACAACTATTAATGAAATTTTGGAAATTACACAGTCATTAAAATGTAGTAAATCAAGTGGATATGATGAAATAAGTGTATATTTGTTTTAAAAGATTATTCATTTTATTGCTTCCCCGTTGTTATATTTTTAATTTATCTCTCACAAGTGGAATTTTCCCAAATGTAATAAAAATAGCAAAAGTAATTCCTATACACAAAAAAGATGACCCCTCTGAAATGAAAAATTATCGACCAATTTCTTTGTTACCGAGTATATCTAAAATAATAGAAAAACTTGTACATAAAAGATTATATTCATTTTTGAATATTAATAATATATTAAATAATACCTAACAATATGGATTTAGAAAAGATCACTCAACTGATTATGCAATTTTGCAATTATGTGATCAAATCACAAATTCATTTGCTAAGAAAGAACACATTGTAGGAATTTGTATGGACTTGCCAAAAGCGTTTGACACTATTGATCATGGAATATTGCTTTATAAATTATAAACTTATGGAATCAGAGGGACCGTTCTTTCTTGGTTTAAAGACTATTTAAATAACAGACGACAATTTGTTAATTTTAAATTTAATTCGTCGTTAACTTCAACCATTAAATGTGGAGTACCACAATGCTCTATTTTAGGTCCCTTACTATTTTTGATTTATATTAATGACATTGTAAATACATCAACACTCTTAACATACATTTTATTTGCAGATGACACTAATATATTTTATTCACATACAAATATGAATACTCTCATTGAAACTTTGAATAGTGAATTAGATAAATTATCTATTTGGTTTAGATGTAATAAACTATCTTTAAATATAAATAAAACTAACTTTATATATTTTAAGAGATTGCACTCTACACACGAACTTGTTGCTAATATATGTATTGATATGATTCCTATTGTACAAAAAGATTCAGTTAAATTTCTAGGCGTAATAATAGATTCTAATTTGATATGGCATCCTCATATAAATAATATTTGTACTCAGGTTTCTAGAGCTATAGGTATATATTATATAAATTGAAATACTTTCTTTCAAAATGGACACTAATTACGATATATAATTCATTCATACTTTCGTATATTTCATACTGTAATATAGCATGGGGAAATAGTAGTGTGACGAAAATTAATACAATATTTCTTCTACAAAAGTAAGCATTACGTATATGCGCTCATGCGCATTTTTTAGCCAACAAAGATCCTATATTTTATGAATTTAATACTCTGAAAATAAATGATATTCACACCTACCAATTAGCAATATTTATGTATAAATTTTCAATCAACATACTTCCGAAACCATTCCATACTTTATTCACATATAATACTGATATTCATTCGTACCCCACCCGACATTCATCTGACCTTCACCTTAATAATCCTAAAGTTTTAATAGCCCATAGATCTATAAGACATCATGGACCCAACATTTGGAATAATCTGCCCCAAAACATACAACAATGCACGTCCCTTTATTCTTTTAAAGCCCATCTGAAAACAAATTTTATATTAAAATATTTTACTTAGACTCCCATCAAAACCTGATCATTTTATTCATGAAATTTGATAAATAGTGTATTTATGGATTATTTGTTATTTGTTTATTAATTGTCATTGGTACATTGTTTAATATTAGTAATTGTTATGGCGCGACATAATAGAGAAAAACGTGTGTTTTGCACCTGCACCAGCACGTACAATATACATGCACCCCCTTTTTATTTTAATACAATATGGAATAAACATACGTTTGCACTTGCACTGTTGACCCACTCAACACGCTTTTAATTTATTTTATTCTATTTTGTATTTATATTTGTTTTTATAATTTAGATTGCTCATTTAAGTGACGAGTTAGTAATTGTTATACAACACCTTTTCGGCACCATGTAGCTCCCCCCTCCCCCTCCCAGGCCACCATCCACTCAAGCTCCCTGCTTATGTGGTTGGTCTGCTGCATTTGTTTATTTGTTGTAATAATATACATACATTATTGTCACATTAATTTATATGATTATATAACTATTTATATTTCATTGTTTTATTATTATGTATGTAAAAATGTTCTTTGTATATTTTATTTTGATTTTGTTAATAAATGCAGAAATAAATCTGCCTTAAAAAAAAAAAATTTTTAAAAGCATAATATTGTCAGTATAAGGACCCTGTTAAATTATACAAAACGCAAAAATATTCCATTTGTTTATGAAAGTAGTTACCGTAAACTAAATACTGTAAAACTAAATACAAAGAATTTACAATTACAAAGAGCACCCTCAACCCCCTCCCCCACCCCCCCTCCCGATCCCACACTTTTAACATGTCAATCTAAAAAGCGCATCATAAAAGACCATTTAGTGACACAATACCGGCTGTTGTGGCTATTCATTTGGGAGCGTGTATACTGTTAACAATGTCCTTTTTAACTTAGTTTTAAAGGTTGATAATGAAACTGACTGTCTAATACATTTATCAATGGAGTGCCATGTATCTGGACCACTATGCCTAATTGATCGTTCGGCTATTTGGGATTTAGGATTGACCAAGTCCGCTGAATTTCTAGTGTTGTATTTATGCACTTGATAATTACATAAGAACATACATTTAAAATATAAAGGAATTAAATTTGCGTTAAATTTATACATAAATGTTGCAGTTTGTACGAAAGTAATATCTTCAATTTTCAAAACACCAAGCTTATAAAATAGTGGATTTGAATGAGCAAAGTACGAAGAATCAGTACATATACGCATTGCTTTCTTTTGCAAAATTAACAAGGAATCGATATTCTTTTTACTACTTCTACCCCAAGCTATATTACAATATGACAGTCTTGAGTGGATCAAAGAATTATACAATAAGGTGAGAGATGATAATGGTAATGTTTCTTTAAGTTTACGTAATAGTCCTACAAGTCTAGACATTACGGATACAGTGTTCTGAAAATGGACATTCCAATTTAAATGATTGTCTAAAGTGACACCTAGAAACATTGTACTATATTTTCTTTGTATAGCGTATCCATTTATAAGTAATGCACATTGTTGATAATCCACATTTACTCTAGGGTTTGTGAATATGACACAATTCGTTTTTAATGGGTTAAGTATTAATTTGTTACAATTAAGCCATTTAAATAATGCTGGTAATTCATTATTAAGGGTACGTATAAGACAATCTAGATTAAAATGAGAGAGTATGATATACAGTGATATCATCGGCAAAGAGAGTTAAAGATAAAATAGGTGACGCATGAACAATGTCATTAATATAAATAAGAAAAGGCAGTGGTTAGTTAATCAAATATATAGATAGATCCAAATTGTTCGTAAATTCTTGCTGAATTGAATGATCGAACCGTCAGTTTGTTTGCGGTTCTGACGAATTTTATCGGGAAAACCTGTATTAAATTCAGTATCCAATCACGAATGAAAGTCAACACCAGCGACCTATACTTGAATTATTTATTTTGTGAATATTGATCGAACAAAGTGTTCGTTATATTTATATATATATATATAACGAACACTTTGTTCGATCAATATTCACAAAATATATATATACTCCGCAAAAAAAGAAACTGGACACTTGTATGAGACCAAATATTTCGTATTCATTAACGATAAAATATATGATATTGTATATCAAATTAAAGATAAAATGACCCTCTTCAATATTCGCATAAAATCCAGATGAAATCATTCATGCATGACTTGTCACGGTCAATTAATTACACCAAGGTCTGTTTTCAAAAATAGCAAAAATGGAACATCCACGCAACCATATAAATGTTGATAAGCATAATCTAAAACGCTATATTCATGAGATGGCATATTTTTTCATTACAAATGTGACCTTTTCTATCTTCATCTCAATAAAGAGTATAAATGAAGACAAATTGTGAACGTTATAGGTGTTATTTTAATCAAAAAGTAACAAAATGGGGAATTCCATGGCAAAGCTTTATTAGTCAAAACCACAGTTTGTGCCCTTATTTCAGCATGAAAATGGTATAAATTCTTCTCAAGAATTCTACCGTAGTCCAAAGATCTTCAAAACCTGAAGTCACCCTTGGTCAAACAGTTGGGCAGTCTTTAACATGCCATTTCTGTAGGTAAATATGGTTAAACTTGCAGGGGACACATGAAATAGACAAGCTTCACGCCTCTAATACAGACCAGTATGATAATGCTCTCATAACCCGGCCCTGTTTTATTGACAAATTTGTATTTCCAGAGTTTGTTCATGACAATAAAGTTGAATAATGTCATAATTTAGTTGCCCCGCTCATCTTGTTTTAGGTGAAACGCTTACTATCATTTCAGTCGAATGGTGTGGTCCCTCATTGTTTTTCTATTTTTGAAAACAGACCTTGCTATTGTTAATTGACCATGGCATTTCATGCATGAACGATTACACCTTTAAGTTATACCCTGCGTGTAGAGGACTAAATTCCCTTTAATTTGATATATGATCATGTACACTTTATCGTACATTAGTATGACATATTTCAACAATACAAGTGTCCAGTTCTTTTTTTTGCGGAGTATATATACATGTATATATATTTGTTTGCGATTCTAACACTTGGTTATCTTTTACCGAAGAACGAAGAGTATAGTTTCACCTAGACAGACAAATCCATCTCGTTATGGGGTCCTTTAATATTATGACGTCATATTATCCACCCCCATATCCCAAACGGGTGAAGAAAAAAAAAATCGTCAAAGAACCCTCGATACATTGGCTGATTGTTCGGACTAAGTTTAACCTAGACCGACAAATCAGTCTCTATATTCCGCTGGACGTTCTGTTTACCGCTCCATTTCGAATTGGGGTAAAGTATAATAAAAAGTCCGATATAAAAGTGGCCTCCATGTAGATCGAGTCGGTTATTAATATATAATATAATATATGTATAATGTTTCTCAAGTAAAAGATGCCACATCAAGTGAAATAAGTCGTTTTCCCCAAAAGGCAGTTCCTGTATTACGGTCCACTCCGTTTAGATAATAATTATATGGGACGTCTGACGATGGTCAACGTAAAATGAGTTTACATACGCGGGCGATACTTCGATACACAGGTTCGTGATATCACATCAATAAACACATACTTATCTATTTCATGAAATATATTAATTGTTGATTAACACATTTCAAAATTATGAAAAGAAAAAAATGCACGTTACTTAAACAAGCACGTTAAAAAGAAATATGAATAGATTATACACATTAACCTCTACCTTCTGATAATCGAAAGCTCCTTTCAATAGTATTTAATCGCGTTAATAACTTTTAATTCTCTCTTTTTTTGTTTACAGTATATTATCTTACATTAACACAATTTTGAAGTGGTGTACTGAATACTTTTTACACATTTTTTTTCTTCAAATTTTAGGAAAGAAAAGTGTTTAAATTAATAAATGAATCAAATCAAAATAAATTTAATTCATGAAGTCAATGATGGCAAAAGTGATCGATTATCATTATCGATTCCAATATATACTCTATTTACATCCTACAATATAAATTTAGTAACATTACTACAAATTTATTTTGCCGAGTTTTCACGACCTTTTCACGAGATGCGCCGATAGTTCGGTGCCCAACTCGGTTCCAATTTGAGAGGCCCAGCGGTGGAATAGGCTCTGCACGTTTGTGGAAATACGCCACAGATTATTATGGTTTACATGATACGAATTACTACGAGTATCGCCGAGTGCTCCCAAGCTCTTTACGATGTGGCCTGAACTAGCTCGGGACACAGCTCGGCGCCCAGCTCGTTGAATCCGGCTCCGATGCAATAAGAGGCCCCTCCGGCATATCTGGTAGCGGTGGGATAGGCTCTATCGTTGGGAAGTCGCCCACGGGCACGTAGTCGATGTCGTATCCGAACGCCCGAGGCCCGACGACGCGCAAAGCCTCCGGTGTTCGTAGACCAGGGGGGCTCGGCAGAACGACCACCACAGTATTACGACCTCGTTGGATTTCGTCGTTGGAGATCGCCTGACCCGTGGCAGGGTCGACGGCAATAATAATATCGGGCATAGTTGCGACCACCTAAAAGGGATTGAATCAATAGATATCATTACATTCGATACAGAGAGAGAGATAATGTGTCATTTGAAGGGACTCCAGTCGACAATCACTTACAACTACATTTTAGGGACAACCCTAAACTTACCATGACCATTAACCCTATACATTAATTATATTATAATCTTAATCTAAACCCTAACAATGACCGAGGAACTACCCCTTAAAATAACAACAGTGTACATTCCAAATCATATCTTTACAATAAGAACATATTACATAAACTTAGTTTGCTTATTCTCCAAAATCAGGTAAAACAAACAGGTAAAAATGACTGCAATCAAACTCCCACTGATTTAAGTCGCATTATAGAGTGGTAGTTGCTTGTGGTGGGGCAACTTAAAAAAAAAAATTTCACTTATAGTCTGTTAATTACATTTTAAGGGAAAAACAAACACATTATCCGACCTTTGAAGCTAAAACAATTAGAGGAAGAATTATATATTATATACTCACGGTCTCGTGCAGAACACCCGAAAGTACTTGTTGTTTCTTGGCCAGGAAATTCTCATTCTGAAAAAGGATCACCAGCGATTGTTTATTGTAGTCGCCCTCGCCTTCGACCGTGACACTACCCTCATCAAAACCACCCTCTGTGGTCGAATTAACATCGATAACCTAGGGTAATAGATTGCAAGAAAAAAAAAACGTTTTATATATAGGCTACACATGGTGGTCCAGAAAAAACGGGAACGGCATACTACCTTCAATATGGAATCATGATAGGGCATCTTTTACCCAGAAAATTAATACAAAATCAGAAAGTTTGGCTTGGTAGTCTTTGTACAAGAGCTAATTGATCGACACAATTTTTGGTTCCAAATGTCAAAATTACAATAAAATTGTGGTCGGAAAATTGCCTATTTCGCCTGTCATGAATAAGTATTGTTAAAGATGAATAACGGTTTTGGGAAAGTTACAGAAAACATTTATAATTGATCAATATTGTTGAATAATTATCTAAAAAAGGGCTTGTGTGGTAAAATCTGAACCTAACGATGCGTTAAATGCAGAAATATCGGAAGAAATCCAATACCCGCCCCGGCCGCCCGTGAAATATATATAAGTCCACCACCCGTTCGCACCTGTCCGCGCCGCTAGCGCTGGACTGGAGATATCGACAAGCTGGGGACAAGCCCGTATAGCGAACGCACGTGTTCAAATTGCATGTAGCGTATGCGCGATTCCGCGTTGGCGATATCTATCCGCAGCGGATCGATTTGATAATTTACCAAATATTAGGCGGTTTCCAGGCAAAATTTGTAGCATCCCGTATTAGTAAAAACATATTCTTTCACATGATTGGTAATAAGAGCTTCCATTTCATTTTTTGAGAGGGGGCGTTTCCAAAACTGGCATATACCTTTAACAGTGGTGTAGCGAGGGAGTGGGGGCTCCTGGGCGGAGCCTCCCCCTGCCTGTTTTTGTATTTGGTTTTGCTTGTTAATCACCTCTTCTGTAATGTATGCAAATAATATGCGTATGACGTAAGACTCCCCGTTGGCAAGCTTAACAATAGTAACTATAGGTCCGGCAAGCTAAGTTTGTCGGAGCTTGCCGGACCTAGTTACTATTGTTAAGCTTGCCAACGGGGAATCTGACGTCATACGCATATTATTTGCATACATTACCGAAGCGGTCTATTGTTTGCTTGGGAGTCTCCGCCCCCTGGACCCCACACGAAGAGGCTCGCGTTTGCATGCGCTCGGCAGGTTGGAGCCCCTCCCCCTCCCCCCCC
>JBAMJV010008226.1:0-43813 GCA_037951105.1 Echinarachnius parma
TAGACCTTCAATTTGTTTTCCTCCCAATATAATGAATATGATCTGTAAAGACCCTTATACACGGTCGCTTTGTAGCATTGATTTTAAATTGATTATCCACCCGAAATTATTACTGTATCAGATATCGATATATTTTTATATCAGCGCCATCTAGCGTTTAAATCCTGACATTTCATCACTTCTACTGAATTATTTGGAAGTTTGGTTTTGCCACAAGAGGCCCAATTACCAGCCTGTCAGCGCTATTTTAATTGTATTTGTAAGTAATTAATTGTCTTGAAACAGGCATTAACTTTTCTGAAGAACATGTGTTATTTTGTATTTTAAAAATGTGTGTAATGTGTCAAATATCTTCCGTTGCGTTGACGTTGTTTGTAGGCATTTTTCAGTAGTGTCATATAATACCAAGTCCCACACCTTGACTTTCATGTAACCATTAATTATTCATTAGCGTATCACTAAACAACATTTCATTTTACATTTGCTTAATTTAAATCGCGTTATGATATTTAAAAAGAGCGTGACTGAGTGGACAAGTGGTTTTGTGTAAGTAATCGCAAGTATATCTCATGGGATATTATTTATAGCCAGAATTAATTTAAATGGAGTCTCCGCCTTTTGCAAGCCAAATTTCAAAAGTTGCAGGATTATTGAAAAGTCATTTATTTTAACAGCTTGCCTGAAAAAATTAGGGCTTGAAATCTCTTTTTCGTGGCGTTATAGACCTCAAAATGATAATGCGATGTAACTACAAGTATTCAACCGTGCAAAATTTTGCTCACGACGACCATACGAGTATGCACCCGTGCAAAATTTCGCAAACAACGACTAGACACGATGGCTGCCGGCGCATTCCAGGGAGCCCCCTCGTTCTGTGCGTGACCCCTGCCTGACACAGGCACAGATTGTGATCGAACAATGGCGTAAGCGAATACTAAACTAAAACTGACAACTGTATTTCTGTAAAGTTTCAAACCTGAATTCGGAAAAGATGCTAGGCGTAGATACATTGTTTTGCCATAACAGTTAACACGTCCGGCGCGCCGCTGTGGACTGCCACCTTTAGATAGGCTAAGGATGACATATTTGATGAAATGATTTGATGTGAAGTCTGTTGATATCCGGTGAATCAACCTGTTAACTTTTTGTATGTCCTCTCCCTTCACATAAAATTGAGAAAATGTATCATTTGTCATTGTTATTTTGCAAACCAGGCCAGAAGAACTTGACAAACTGGGAGCCAGTCGGCAGGCAGGCTGTGGCAGCCATCTGACAACAGAGGAATTGTAATCATCACTACCAACAATCAGATCAATCCATCATGCCTGTAATGCTGAGGCTGGCAAGGTACGGGTGTACCAACAGGCCCTTTTATCACGTCGTCGCCATCTACAATAAGTTTGCGCGGAACAGCGGCCGTGCTGCGAGCAACTAGGCACCTACGACCCAGTGCCCAACAACCACAATGAGAAGCTTGTCAGCCTCAACTTGGAGAGGATCAAGTACTGGCTGGCACAGGGGGCGCATCCAACACCACCCGTACAACATCTCCTTGGTAAGCAGATGCGTTTCATTTGTGTAGCTGTAGTAAGGGATATGGGGTTGGGTTAATTTTTTTCTTTTTCAGTGAATCTCGTGATCAAGAGCTTTGATACTTTAACAAGGTGATTAAATGACGGTCCTTTTGTTTTTTTATCCCGAAACCAAGGTTCTTTTTATGTACTTTCACTGCATTGTTGAATGGATAGTTAAGCCTCACCTTTTCCAACATGTGTTGCTGTTTTGTTAACTTATGGTGGGTGGGGGGGGGGGGGGGGGGGTTAAGGTGTGGGCTTGAGGGCTGGAGAGAAGATCTATACTATCAACTTTGCCCAGCCCAAGTATTTTCTGGACAAGTCATGAAGGGATTAAATGGTTCATATAGACACCTTTTTCAAAATTACAGTGCCATGAATATTGTGTAGTGTAATAGGTCAATGCTAGTGAATGTATTTTCGGTTTATCTTTCCTTCCTTCTTTACAGGGCTGGCAGGACTACTACCAGTTCATCCCAGGAGCTATGTTCTAGCCAGAAGAGCTAGGCACAAGACGGTGATGAAGGAAAAGGCATCGGCAGAGGAAGCTGAAACAGATGAGAGCTGATTGACTCTGAACTTGCCAGAAATAAAAACATTTGTACAAAAATGGCAATGAATGTGTTCATTGGATGAGACAGACAGTTGTCTAATACCTCAACTATTCTCTGGAATCATATAAAGACGAGTTTAATGGGAGACTCTAGAGAGCTGGACACTACCTAGCAGGGCTGCAGTCCACAAGTTCAGAGTCAGAGTCCGCAACGAAATAACATGTTCCCATTTGTTTTACATTGTGACTTGGCTCTGAGTCATGAGACCATCAAAAACAGAGTCCAGACTCAACTACAGCACTCCTACCTAGGAGGGGAAGTTTTTATTTGAGATGGAAATTAGTACAATCAGCTGAAGAACTAATTAAGATGAAAGTGTTCCTTCTTATATGCATCTGCAGCAGCCTAACAGGGAATCCTTTCTTTCATCTATGGAATATCAAAAGCTGTAGAGAGAGGACTTTGCACTAATTATGTTCTAATTTTTTTATTCCATTTTATTACATGAATCCCTGGGGCCAGTTTCATGAAAGGGTATTACCCAAGACCGTCCCAACTGTCACGTGACTGATCTACATACATACAAATGGCGTTTGTTCCGATCACAAATGACAAGGTTGGAAGTATAATAGCAAAGACGCTTTCATACAAAACGTGTTGTCATAAATGCCAAGGTTGTGTAAGTACAGAGATAAGAGCCTTTCATGAAACAGGGCCCTGGACCCTGGTTATACATGTACGTACAGTGAAACCTCTTTATAATAAGATCTGTTAACAAGTTACCTTTTATTGCAAGGTAATTGTACTGGTCAGACTTCATCTGCTTTTAGCCCCAATATATAATTCAAGGGGCCTGGTGAGTTCATTATAATGCGGTTGCACTGTACAAACAATAATGGGACTGATTTAATTTTGAGTGACATTATGTAAAACAAGTGAAGTTGTGTGCTCTTATTTTGAAAAGTACATGTTATTAAAATTGATGATGGTATGTCAAAGTAAATTTGTGTATCATGTGTAGAAATTTAATGGGAGTAAGTGTAGCTATTTTCCTAAATCTCAATAACATAGTGAAATGTAGCACTACACAGTAAATGCAGTTAAAGTGATTCATTAAATTCAAACGATTTTCCAAAGTGATATTTGAGAATTCAATCATTGACAAATTTATTTAATTGAATGTGTGATAGAAAAACTGTTCACCTAGTGAAAGGGGTGACATTTATGTTGGATTGTATCAACCTCTGCCAGTTGATTAAAGACTATTCAAAATAATAAATATCTCCATAGTTTTGTGAGACATTGGAAAGATCAAAACCATTTCAATTTTTCTGTTACATGTACCATAATCCAAACAGCAAGATAACTGAAAGCTCCAAGTAACTTTTGTTGAATTTGACAAAGCTAAAGGGGAGCCAATCACTAACATATTTGCTTACTGTTTCTGATCAGTGCAAATTCCCATTACTTCTTGTCGTATATTTCCTCTTGGTAATAATGAATGATTTTGACTGAACACTGGTAGCTGCCACGTTTTCCAACTGTACCATATGAATAGCATCTGACCTTGCACGAACAAAAGCAGATTACATAACCACTGACATAGCAGCAGATTCAACAACGGCGGTTATATAACCCGTTTTGTTAGTGCATACACAGTTGATGCTTAATGGGGTTGTTTTGCAAGGAATATTTAACCCATTTAACAGGTGTACCCCTTTAAGTGGTGGAAATTTTGTCAAATCCTACCCGTTTAACAGGAGTACCCCTTTAAATGTTACCCCATTATGCGGAGACTACTGTAATACCAAAGAGGAAATATGCGACTACAAATGACGGGAATTCCCCACATACCAGTAACAGGTAGGGAATATTGCATCATTTAATTTCCCTTTAATGAATCACTTAACCCGTTGTTTACGGGAACCGGGTGGGCTATGTACAAAGTCTATTGGAATGTCAGTATCTCGAAGGGAACAGGCTAATATTTTGCACTTCATGGATTTAGACAAAATCATGAGAAATATTTTATTATTTACAAAGTTCAATTTTATTAGCTATTCACAAAGAAAATTCACAAACGAGTCATTGGTGTATATTGACAACTGTGCAGAATACTAGTACATGTACATTTTCAATGCAGCATAAGAGTTATAAAGATACAGTGGAACCTCGTTATAAAGAGCTTTGTCTGCTTTGATAAAACGAAACCCTCTTTATATTTCTTTTTGTTTTACCCTGAATAAAAACATGTACCTGATATAACAAGATAATTTTCATGGTCCTAAGCACCTCATTATATCAAGGTTCCCCTGTATATGAAAGGGAAAGCAAAATCTCAGCCTCATGTTGAATCCTTACAATGAAGGTGTTCAATAGTACATACCGGTAATACAAACATACAAATACTGTAGACATTGTACAAATAATGACACAATATGTGACAGGATAAAATTTAGACAAAATAATTGGTATTCAGTTATGCTACAAGTACAATGAAGAACTGAATTTCAGTTTGTGTACTACATTTCACAAAACAATAGAAGTACTGTTTCAAATACACATGGATGACGAGTTTGAAAATATCAATTGAGAAACCACGGAAAAGGCTCTAAGCTAGTGTATGGCAATAAGTGTGCATATATGCCGAACGCCTATCATGCACAGATAACTGCCATTAAATATCATGTCATCTTGTCTGAGAGTCTGAAACCTTGTAAAAATTCTTATTCTTAATCTTCAATTGAAACTTTTGAAAGTTTATATCTTGTTTTCCTTTTTATGAACTTATTGTTCCGTTTCCAACAGATTTATTCTCATTATTTGTTTAGTCAACTGTTATGTCAATCAACGTACTCCTTCAAACGACATTAACATCTGGCACAATCTGTGCAAAATGTACAATTTAAGAAGTTTGAGATTTACACCAGCTTGTAGTACAAGCTCTTCACATATTTAAACCCCTATTATAACAAGATACAGTGATATCATGTTCCTAAGGGCCTTCTAACAAAAGTTTCACTTAATTACGTATCTACAAATTCTTTACATGAAATCACTGATCACAATTACATTTCAGACTTCATTTTAGTGAATAAAAAAAGAGTTAAAAAAATATGTAACTGTGCTTGAAGGGGTAGTACAGTTCTAGTCAAACATAAATTTAGTAAGTAAAACTTGTGATCATTAACTTTGTACAATTTCAACCCAAATCACTTGGAGCTTTCACACTTCTCTTGTACCTTGTTGTTTGGCCTATGGTAACAGAAGAATGAAATGGGTTTTTATTACTCAAATGTCTCCATAATCATGAATATATAATATATTGAATTTGAGAGCATCTATAGACGGTTTCTGAACGTAGTCGCGAGTATCCAAATTGGGATACTCAATCGTCCATTGTATCCGAACGATCAGGATAAAATCAGACATTGTTTTTTTTCTTCTGTTTTCACAAGGTAAACTTTATTCTTTTTCAAGGAAATTCTCACACATCTTACAAGTATCTTACAATTAAATTGGTATATGATTGAAGTCTCAACATTTCTTTTGGGGAAAATTAAAGATAATGGATCACTTTAAAGTTCTGACTTTACTCTAAGTATTATGGAAAGCCGGTCCCGCTTTAAAAACTAACGGATGTAATGCTTGAATGGTACAAACAAAAAATCCTGAGTTATTGAATAAAACTTTGTCCCCAACATTTATTCCAATCAAATATTTGGATATTTCAGCCATTTCTTCACCTAGTTTTGCATTATCTAAAATAAAATAACAATTCTTGAAGTGCCCACATAACCACAACTGAACTATCCCTTTAAAACTTGAGTAGGAAGGCAAAGTTCTGAAAGACGCTGGAATGCTGGCAACGGTTTGAGCATCACGAGTTACTTGTTGAGCTGAATGGATTGGCACCCTCTTTCCTGGCAACCATTAGAGGCCAGAAGAGCTCATCTTCAGGCGGGAAGTCATCCCACTTTCTCCATTCCCATCCTACAAGCAATGATGAGAAAATGAAAGGAAAAACAAGTCATATTTTAGTTGTAAGTAAATGTATGTATTATCAAATCGTGATACACACGTATCCATTTTCTATCTATCTAGCCTATGTCTCTCCACTGCAGAAGGAAGGCCTCTTCATCACAGGGAATAATTTTCCTCCTCAAATTTGATTAGCAATTTCAGCCGATGGATAAATATTTCAAATGAAATTCTGTACACTTTATGGAAGAAAACTGCTACACAAAAGATATTTTGTATACGATACCAGGAAAATTATTCCCTGCATCACCATTCCATCTTCTTCTATCTTGTGCTTGTCACATCCATGTAACGCCCCAAATTCTTTGATGTCATTCTTTGATAATACATCCATTTTATCCATTCAAACCCCTAACAAAAACATAAAAACACATCTATCATAATCACTTCCCTATAACTACCCCTACCACCACTATAAATCATCTAACCATCATCAACAGATAAGCATACTTTTTAACACACTTTTTCACCACCTTACAGCATATTGTGTCACCACATCATCTTCCTCCCTCGGTTCCTCCTTCCCTTCTTAGCTTACTCTGTTCTTCTTCTCCAGTATCTCTCTTCTTCCTCCTCCCTCCTTTATTATCTCCATCCCTCCCCTTCCAATCATCATCCTATAAATACCTCAGTGTTGACTGTTCCAAGAACAAATGACAATTAAAGGGTAGGGAACATAAATTATAGTACTACGCTTGCCCTACCGTTTGGAACAGTTTGACTGTAGGTTGTCTCCCACACAGTAGTAATATTTAGAAGAAATTTAAGTGATTAGATCTATTGGAGGGGTTGTAGAGTGCATTGAACTGTTGACAATTGGAAATGCGCTATAAAGAATTGAATTTTTATCAGTTTCTTTCCTCACCTTCACATTTATGTGGTTCTAAGTTTTCCGGTTCTGCTTTGAACTCGACATCCACCTCTCCTCTCATGAAGATGGTTACATAGTGATAGTCTTTTTCCAGACACACAGCATTGACGACGGTGAAAAACTTGACGTCGACGAGACGCAGACCAGTTTCCTCCTCGGTCTCTCTCTTTGCACAGTCAGCCCATTCCTCACTGCAAAATGAAAAGACCAAACAGACTTTTATCAAAATTAATGAATGGGCGTAGATCTGTCATTGATAGCCTACCTATTCATCAGGGGGGATGATTTGTTCATTCTTCCCCCCTGATGAATAGGTATTACGTAAGTATCTACGCCCATGAATGAATGAAATGCACTAAGAAAATAAATAACTGGTATTATACAGTTAATAAACGAACAAGTCTAATTCTGGTCTCCGAGGATAGTAACATAGGGCACTGCAGGTTACCGTTACAGTTCTATGTTTTCGGACACACCATTAACAAAAATAAGAAGAAAAAAAGAATATCACAGATGCAGCCCAGTTTCTTTCTTTTCTCTCTTTTGGGTCTCTTTGATTCTTGACTATTCCTATTCTATATTTTTCTGTTAAAGACTAAAATTGTGTTGGGTGAGTACACAGCCCCCCCCCCCCCCCCCCCCAATTCAGAAAAGTCCACTTTTTAAAGTCTCGGCCACCTTAACTAGTCGTCTCGGGCAACAATTGGTCTTGTTGCCCCCCCCCCCCCCCCCCCCTTCCCCCAACACAACTCTGGTGGTCTTGGTCTCGGCCTTAGCGACAGACACCCCCCCCCCCCCAGCCCACTTCTACTACCAGTGGCGTAGACAGGTTCTTACACCTGGGGGGGGGGGGGGGGGGGGGATGATTTTTTCGCGGCCGAGACCACCTGACCTGCCAAAAAAATTTGAGACCGAGGGAATTGGTTAACATTCCTATTTAATAAATTGAATGCTTGTCGTGAACGTTCGTTTGAGCATATTTTGTAATTGCAATATAAAAACTAGCATATTCCAATATAATAAAATACAACAGACAAAGTACAATTTATTTCACCGGACATAATCATAATTCCATATCAAATACCATTTTAAAACAATTTGAGTTTTATACTAATTTAAATTTCGATGTGAAACCTAGTCAAATAATTACTATAATGAATTATGAATGCACGCCAAATCTTGGGCCATTTATATCCAATACTCCAAATCAGTATTCCAAATAATTATTATTCAAATTAATTACAATGCAAAACTAGCATCTCAATATATTAAATTAAGCGGACTAAATGCAAAAATTAAACTTACAGCGACTTTACTCAATAGCGAGATTCTTACTTTAACCTTCCCATTTAATAAATTGAATGCTCGTCGTGAACTAACCTAACCAGGCGCCGTGCGAAGTACGGCGCCTGGCATACTGAAGTGTGTATACCGTGAGGATAACGGCAAACCCACTAATAAAAACAAACATTGCCTCCCTTTACCTTAGTTAAAATTATATATCTGGGTTCATAGTATTCATATTTACGAATTATGTTATGCATGGACTTCATTGTTCCAAATGGTAAAATGACTGAGGCTAAAAAGAAGGATAACTTACTTCAAATTGATGATTTTTGACGGTAGTCCGTGTCATATTCCATTTGATCGCTGCAATGATGACCCCGGCCGAAAGCTCGTCGGCTATGCATGCTGGGATAGCATGCATGCTAGCATGCATAGCCGACTAACTTCCGGGGTCATCATTGCAGCGCGATCAGTTGGAATATCAGCACGGACTACCGTAAAAATCATCAATTTTGGGTAAGTTATCATTCTTTTTCAACAAATTAAATATCATGCAAGGTAGGTTGAAGGTTTAATTAATTTCTAGAACTGAAACAAATTAATAAATAATGAAAGGAAAGTTGATAAATCACCCCGTCGCAAAATCACCCAAACATTTTGAGCGACGTCCCCGGACCTCTCGGCGCGGCTTAGCCTGCTTTTTGGCCCTGACTAGCTGACCGAGACTCTGACAAATACACTAATTGATTACCCGAATTCTAGATGTCCTCCGGGGAGCGCAAATGATCCACTTCCAGAAGATCCTTTCCGTTTCCCTAAAACAACGCAGTTTGGGTGATTTTTACTCGTAACTAACACCCCAACTCCTAATCCAGGTCGTTTCACGTGGTTACCACTGGAGGCTGACATCTTTGAACGTTATCCCACTTACCAACAGTAGATGGCGCTACAACAAAAACAAAACACTAATTGACCTTTGGATGTCGTATCCACTCGGTTTGTGTACAGTTTCCAAGGGAAATGTGAAAACAAAATTAAAACACAATTTTCGTCGAATTGTTTCACCATTTCTTATGAAAATCGGTAAGAATTTTTCATTTTCTTTGAAAGATATATAATGAATATTATCAGAATTACCTTTTTGTGTATATTATGTTATGATTCAAGCTGAATAATCCTTTGAGAGTGAGTGTATGATACCGATTCTGAAAGTGGAAACAAGTCGCGGTACCGCAGCCGCTGCTGCGCTGTCGAGCGCGAGCGAGATCAAGTGGATCGCTTCGCCGTAGCGCCAGGCGCGCACGGCCGCTAAGGCTAAGCCATGGTCAACCGGTTACGGCTCGAGCCGGGCCTCGAGCTCTCAATTAAACTGTACTCTCCAATCCTGTATGTTTAGGACCACCCTGTATTTTATTAGCTTTGCTTGCGCATCGGGATTAAATTTATAATGTTATTGATGAAATTCCACTGCAAAATGCATTTATAATTATAAAATATAAACATCATTTATTTTTAATGATGCATTGATCCAATTTCCATTTAATTTGATTTAAAAGCAAATTAATTAGTACTAAAAAACTACTACTGACAATATCATCTTTGATTATAATCTATCATCATTTTTGTCTAAGTACTTCTAATTCTGCCCTATGGCATGCTGCAGTGTGCCAATGGCAATGCCATGTAAATTAAATGAAAAGTAATTCACAGTTATAAATGACTTATAAAATAATTTGTTTACCATTGAAATTTAATACCCAAATTGGGCAACTATCTAAAGTAATATTTCCTTTTCCCCCCTTTTTCCCTTTTACCTGACACAGTATGAGCTATATCTCCTGTGATGTGCGGGCACTGTTTGATACCATGACATCATCATGCCGGGGGTGCTACGTCCCGTCGCTGTGGTCTGCTACATATGTGGCAGAGAGTTTGGAACAAAGTCAATTGAGATCCATGAACCTCAGTGTCTGAAGAAGTGGAAAGCCGAGAATAACAATCTCCCAAAGGCGCAGCGTCGTCCTTTGCCCAGAAAACCAGAGGTCCTACCCGCTCTTGGAGGGAATTCTTCTAAGGACATTGAACGCTTTAACCAAGCAGCATACGAGTCTTCAAAGGCTCAGCTCTTGCCTTGTCCAAACTGTGGCCGCACCTTCCTACCAGACAGGCTCCCTGTTCATCAGAGAAGTTGCAAGACTCCAAAAACAAGTAATGGTCCTCAACAAAGAATCAATGGCTCTCAACCAACAAGTACAGGCTCACAACCTAGGAGCGTAAAAGGTGCCAAAGGTGCATCCAGGAATGTACGTGGTGCTCAAAAGAGTCCCAGTAATGGCTCACAGCAAAGAAGCAACAGTGGTGGCCAGAGCGTAGCCAAATCTTGGGCTGGACCAGAAACACTTTCCCCTCGACCGCCTTCCCAACAGAATCGACCAAGAACTGCTACCTTGTCTCGTCCCAGTTCTGTGACACTAACTCAGCGGAAAAACGTCACTCTGAAGTCTTCAACAGGAAGGAAATCCCAGACCGCTGGGAGTGGTGCAGGTGCTACAGAGACCTTCCAACCAAGACCACCAGCACGTTCCTCAAAGACACCATCTAAGGCCATGTCTAAATCAAAACCGGCAGAAGATGCATCCCCTGGGAAACCTCGTACAGTCATCTGCTACATTTGTGGGCGAGAGTTTGGGAGCAAGTCTGTATCAATACACGAGCCGCAGTGCATGGATAAGTGGAAGCAGCAGAACAATCTTTTGCCAAAACACATGCGACGTCCAACTCCAAAAAAGCCCCAAACACTTGGTCAGGGACTGAACTCGGCGACCTTCAGCAAAGAAGATTACAACTCAGCAGCAGCCCAGAGCGCCCACTCTCAGCTAGTCCCGTGCAAGAACTGTGGTCGCACATTTGCACAGGACAGGATTGAAAAACACGAGGGGGTGTGCAGGCCTAAAACGGGTACTTCTGCTCCAAAGGGCAGTGCCTCCAAAGGTAGTCAGCAACAACTCGGCTCCTCCAGTTCTACAGGAAACTCCATGAATGGCTCAGCAAAGGGATTCCAGCCAAGCCCTCCTGCAAAGCCACGCACAGTGGTCTGCTTCATTTGTGGCAGAGAATTCGGAAGCAAATCGCTGCCAATCCACGAGCCGCAATGTCTGTCAAAGTGGAAGAATGAGAACAGCAAGCTACCTCGGGAGCTCAGGAAACCGCCGCCAAAGAAGCCAACTGCAGTTGGTGGACAGTCTTCTAATGAAGCAGCCTGGGATGCGGCCAAGAGCAACCTGGTTGCTTGCAGGAAATGTGGCAGGACATTCAATCCAGACAGAATTGAAAAGCACGAATCGATATGCCGCCCAAAGACTGGGACCGTCGTCAGACCAAAGACGGCTACTCTTGGACTGGGGAACGACAAGCAGTCCAACAAAGCGACAACTCAGGTAAGTTATATACAGAACAATGTTTTGACAAAATATTGAGATCAGTGCTATTTCTGAGACCAACTGCAAGCATTCATAATGATACTTTTAGTCTGGAAATGTATAGGTTTGCCTAATTAATTGGATCAGTTGATACAATACCTTTGAAATATGTCCTCTTATTGCCATTTATAATATTTTTATATCAGATTTTTTTTAAATTCAGTTTGAACAGCAGCCCAAACTCCAGCAGTCCAGTAGCATTCGACTATAAACTGCCACCTATGTGGTCACCAGTTTTGAACCAAATCAGTCTCCATCTAGGACTAGGAGCCTTGTAAGTGCAACAAGAAGTGGCATTCATGTATATTCTTCCCAAATGTTAACTACAAAATTATTGGTTTTAACGTTCAAGTTTTTCTACTCGTTACAGAAGACAAAGACTCCAGCAATGCGGCGTCCTCCGACTGTCTCTACAAACTTTGCGGTCAGCAGTTTGGTACCCAATCATCCTTATCATATAACTTTCAAAATTGTTTATTTCTTACAGAAGCCCAAGACTCCAGCTATGCGGCGTCCTCCGACTGTCATCTGCTACCTCTGTGGTCGTCAGTTTGGAACCAAGTCGATCGCCATCCACGAGCCCCAGTGTCTCAAGAAATGGCACATGGAGAATCTGTCATTGCCAAAGGAGCTCCGCAAGCCAGAACCCATCAAGCCTGTTGTTAAAGTCGTCCCGATATCAGGTAATTCTGAATTCATGTTAATTGCTTCTCAGATACTGTAATTTCTGAAATATAGGTTATACTTGAACACTGGTATCATTAAAGAAAGAAATTTATAACTAGCAAGCCTAGAAATGGCACATTTAGAACAATGCAATTCCCAAGGAACTCCGGAGGCCAGAACTCATCAAGCCTGTTGTTAAAGTTGTCCCAATATCAGGTTATCATAATTGCACTTCATTTATTTAAAATGAGCAGAGTAGGCCTGCATATATTTCAATTAATTTATATATTTTTCACTCTTCCTTTTCCCTTTTTATTTGATCCACAGAAAACAAGAGTGCATGAAGAGTGGCGATTATAATCTCTGAAATATGCATCATGGAAGGCCCCCAGTCAAATCTAGTCTCCTTTGACATCTGTGAAGGAATGAATATTACAATTAACTATAGTATGACATAATATATATATTTTTTAAATTCATATTTGATTATTTACATGTTAATTTGTTTTGTTATCTGCAGGAAGCAAGTGATGGTACTTACAACAGGGCTCCACACTCGCCTTTTTTGTCAGTGGCCTGGTCGGGCCAGTGAAATAATTTCTTCCCCTTTTCTGGTGGCCCGGAAGAAAATTTACTGGCCCGAAAATGTTATTTTATGAGTAAACTTTTTTTAATTCAAAATATCACTCTTTCCTAATCAAACCTGTTATTATATATGAAGCATATGCCATAAAAGAAACAATTTCTCATTTTGTCAATGTCGGGTTGAAAATCTGCTTGCCCGATCGGGCCACCAAAATATGACTTTTATACATTTTTGCTGGCCCCAAGTGCAATTTCACTGGCCCCGGGCCAGCGGGCCAGTGCGAGTGTCGAGCCCTGCTTACAATCTCTGAACTAGGCAGCATGGAAGGCCTCCCAATCAAACCTAGTTTCATGCAAAATCTGTGATAGAAATCTTTGACATAACATCCATCATGCATTCACATTTGATAAATGCAATTTCATTTTTGTTGTTAATATCTGCAGGGAACAAGACTGGTGATTACAACTTGGACGCTATAAATGATGCAGCTTGGGTGGCTTCCCAGGCCAACCTGGTTGCCTGTGACATCTGCGGCCGAACCTTCCTGCCCGATCGACTCATGGTCCACAAGAGGTCATGCAAGCCAAAGAAATGAAAGCTTCACCATCTAGTCAGGAGGCCGTAAGAGTATGGATAATATCAAGGCTCTCTCTTAAGCTTTTCTTTCAGGTGGCAAAAATGTTATATCCCTTATATACTCTCACTATAGACTTTTGTGTTGAAGATCCTAATTCACTGGTGGCCAATACAATGTATCTAGCCCATTTCTAGTGGCCAAATGAAATTTCAGGTGGCCATAGGCAGGTGCCCATTCCGCCCTGAATTACTAAAGTAGGGTGTTTTACGAACACTACATCCAATTTTAGGATCGTTTTAGTGATACCCCTTGAATTAAAGCTGAAATCAATTTTTAGTGTATAGTGAAGCAGCCCTCAGGTGAAGCGACGGTAGAGGGGTGAGTGGCCACGGACTAGCTCAAACTCTTTCCATACTACTTTGCCTGCCTTTTGAGTGCTGTTTAACAAGGTGAGAGAAGGGTGCATATAATGATTTCTCATGTTATAACAATGCAAACAAGACAATCAAGTGTCTGATGGCCCAGTTTCACTAACATAATCTTACTGGCCACCTGTCTATAGTGGCCATCAATAGTGATCCCCTGCAGAGAAAACAATGTCATGGGACTTTTATAGGTGATCACCTGTCTACTGAGGCCACTTTTCTTGATTCTCTATACAGAGGTTTGACTGTATATTTAAATGTATGCATGTTCTTACAACCTGGAGACAACATTACCCATTCCTAATGAACACAATTTGATATATGAAATCCACCTTGCATACAGTTGTTGTTTCTTTATCAGGTAAACCTCTGGAAAGCTGTTACAATGGCAGGAATTTATTTTTAAATTTGTTAGCATACTCTGTGGTCTAGTGTAGAAAGATGTTGATTTATTTCAACCATGTTAGTTATTAATTATTTCATTTTCTTTCATCAACCATTGTCTTTCTTTACTATTAAGTTTCTTTGATGCTGCGTCATATGCTTTATTATTTTGTGCGAGACAAAATCATATGTCTTTCTAATTTTTGTAATACCAGCTAGAATTTTGTTTTGCACATTCCTAATTGATCTTCCTTGTTTTTCTGTTTTTTCATTTTATCTGCCCCATTTTCTTAGTCTTTGCTATGCTACGCCATTTATTAATCACGATTTTGTTTGTTCTGAATTGAATCGTTCATGTTCCATTTACTTTCCGAAAGACTGATCAATTTTCTTTAACAAGAAAATCTTTGTGAATAATGGTAGGTATGTGTTTTTTCCAAAAAAAAGAAGAATAGATTCAGTGCACATATTTTGATTGTATATATATTAACAAAACAAAACCACAAAAAGGTATATTTAATCATTTTAGACGTCCATATACAATATTAATATTGTAAAATCTAATCACCTTGAAATTATGTGCGTGCAATGGTTATAATTGTACAATTGTATTTTGTGATTTGTACTATATATTTGTGTATGCTAGATCTGAAATAAAAATTATTTATTTGGCTGAATTTGTATAATGTAGTATAATATTATATGAAGAGTTTTGTTGAAAATGCAACATCTCAGTTTTTGTCAATTTGAGCCTTATACGGTATTTTCCAATTGAAGTTGCTGAAATTGATAAAAAGTAATTAGAAATTATATTCTCAAAAATACATTTTGTACTGTGCGAAGAATCGTTTGAAAGGCTTCATTTTGTATTTTACATTTTGGCCTTATACTCTAAAATCTTTAAAAAATCATTTTAAAACAATGCATTTGGCAACAAAACTTTTCAAATATTACTTCTATGTATTAAAAGCATTGTACATAATGTGTTTTGTAGGCATTGTGAAAAGATGTATATTTGTTTGTAATTGAATTTGATTGGTACAAATTAATTATAAGTAAAAAGTACTACAATTATTATTCTAACTTTGCAGTGTTTTATATTAAAGGAAATGTGTATCTTGCAAATCAGGGGAATTGTGGTCACAATTATATACAAAATAAGTTAAAACTTCTGTGTACAAAATCAATAAACTATTACAAGAGTCTATTTTTAGTAGAAAGAGAAGATATATGAAATTACAAACCAGCGTGTGAATTCAGATTTTCTATATTTTGTATTCCAGTATCATTATTAGCACTTTGTGCCTTTAATTTATCCTGTACCAACAATCCATCAAATTCCATAATTATATATCTGCCATTTCTAACTTCTCCTTTTTTCAACTTGTTTATATTTGTTCTATGTATAATTATAGATGAAAATAATGGCCCAGATTCTCGTAAGTGGGGCAACTTTAGTCTTGGCTAAACAAACAGAAAATAACATGACTAGTTAAACCGTTTTTCATGCACCCAGGGAATTTATCTAGCGGATATAGATAGTTGTCATGACACCAGAGAAAGTTTAAATGTTTCTTTTCATTATCTCTATAATATATCCTATCAATTTCAGTAACATGTCCTGGATGATCCAGGACACAATATTACTGGAAACTGGTTATAATATGATTTTGCTTTTGCAGAGGATTTGCATTGCTAATAAAGACCCCCCCCCCCAAAAAAAAAAACAACAACAACAACAACAACAACAACAACAAACAAACAAGAAAAATATGTCAAATTTAATAGGTGAGACAATTATTGTTTAAATGGTTCCTGTTAATTTCTGTCTGTTAAGCCTGGACTTGAGTTTTGTCACTGAAAATTTGGGCCATTGGTCATTTTGAATCCATAAATTACAAAAATTAAAATATATTTTTCATATTACTCAGTTCGGTATATTGATGGATGATGTGATTTTCATTAATTGATTGATTAATTTATTTATTGAATGTCTGAATTATGATAAGATAGCTTTCAATATGGTATATATGATAGAAATTATTTATTGTAAAAATATTTTTTATGTACTTATTTTGTTAAAAGAGTGTAATTATTGAAACATAATTATATAGTGATGACTTAGTGTAGAAGAAACTTGCTTGATATAGAAATAAAATAGTTATTAAAACAGTGCATGGTATTGAAGTGTGTGTATAATTTTACATTTCCCAATCGGTGAACAGGTGTGGCTACATGGGCCACGCCCCCCCCCCCCCCCCCTCCCCACCCTCAATCAAAAAGAAATAAAAAGTAAACAATCAAATTATTAAAACAGTGCATGGTATTTAAGTGTGTGCATAATTTTACATTTCCTAATCGGTGGACAGGTGTGGCTACATGGGCCACGCCCCCCCCCCCCCCCCCCACCCTTAATCAAATAGAAATAAAATGTAAAAAAGCAAAGATATTGACTGAGAAAGTGCCCCGGCTCCTTCAAAAGAATTAAGGCACTGTATGAGATATGATTATATTTCCTCAATCATTGATGAATGACTGCACTGTTCCAAAGACATGCATAAAATAAGTACCATTATTGCACGAACTGGTTTATAATACACCAAATAACCAATCATTTGTTGAAATATATATGTCTAATTGTCTATACATATTCAATGTATCATATTTCCAGTAGAACTATATATCAACCATAGGCCTAAAGGGAAATTTTATAGACCTTTATAGTGACCATTTTAGATTTTGGTTGGGACATGCAGCCCCTCCCCTCTCTCAACTGAGTTTCAGGGTGGAATGTCTATAATGATGGTGGAGGGGTGGGGGGCGGGGGGGGGGGGGGGGGGGCTGGATGGATTAATGGTCGTTGAATGGAAGGATTGATGGGGGGTGGATGGATAATTGGTTGATGGTTGGATGGACTGTATGGTTGGTTGGTTGGATGGATGGATGAATATTTGGTTGGGTAAATGGATGGAAGGATGGGGTGGGTGGATGGATGAATGTTTATTGGTGTTGGATGGATGGATGATAGGCTAGCTGACTGGCTGGCTGGCTAGATGGATGGATGGATAAATAGGTGGATGGATAGATTGATGATGGGACAAATGACCATTGGTAGATGGATTATGTATTGGTTGTGATGGATGGGTGGATGGATGGGTGGATGGATGGATGGAGCTCCATACGAATTAATTGATTTATATATGGATGGATGGAAGGATGGATCGATCGATGGATATAGATGGATGGTTGGATGAACGGATTGATGGATGGAAGGGTGCACGATGGATGAATCAATGGATGGATGTACGAATTGATGGATGGATTGATGAAAGGATGGATGGTTGGATGAGTCGATGGATGTGGGTTGCCGTCTTGCCGAAGTATTTCAGACGGATTGTTTGGTGGGCAAAAATCCATTTCGTTGCCTCTATCATCTAGTCTCTAGCTAGCTAGCTCACTGACCTCTACCGTAAAGTGAGCTAGCTAGCTAGCTAGCTCTCGATCTCCACGATATCGATCACGAGAGGGCGCTTAACATTTGCGCGAAAATTTGAACGGCCAAAATATAATTTTCGTGATCGGATCGTAATCAAGCACTGAAACTGGTGAGATTTCCATCGTTATTGCTAATTTGTTGTTAACTATGCGTGATTTAAGACCAGTTTAATAGCACAGGAAAATATGAAATACTCTAATTAATAATTTGAATGCTATGCCAAGCTCATAGAGCGCAGAGATGCTGTGATGTGAACGTCTTGCCTGGTCGTGAGATATTGTTTTGTCAGTCCCACGAATGATATTTCATGTCAGTGTGGTCTTTGTATTTGCGTTGAGAAGTGTATAAGAAAGTCAAAGATTGGCATTGCGCATTGTTGAATGATTGGTGTTTCCTGGATCATGGTGGTATGACTTCATGTATTCAGATTGAAGTATATTAAACACATGATACTGATAGTTCTAGAAGTGAAAATGACCCCCTTTTTTGCAATTGCAGCGTTCAATCAAGTTCAACTCAATTCAGTCCAGAACGATTTAGTTTTCTTTTACTGGCAAATATATTCGTTCCCGTTTTGACTTTTGGCGTTTTATTTTTTATTTAAACAAATAGATAATTACACCAAAAGCAAAAGTCTAGACTCTAGTGTAATAAAAAGGGGTAGAACTGTACAAAAGAAACAATTTAGCATACAAAAATAATCTCAAAATTAAAAAGGACTTGTTATTTATTTATTTGTGCATTATCTTCATGATTATTATTATAAAAACGTAGGCCTACACATTAAAACAAAACAAAAACTGTTGTGTTGTTAAACATTGTGTACAACAAAATTCGATATTAATTATTATTTAGTTAGTTTCTGGAACATACAATGGCCGTTCTAAAGTTCTAGTCTTCTAGATTATGCTTCACAAAAATGAAACCTGGTAACACTAACAGTGGTATATTTCGCATTTTCTTGCAGCATTGTCATGATACTTGTAATTGTACCCTTTGTAGTTTGTTCTTATTCTGCAAACGTCGTCATGGAAAAAGTGTAGCCTAGGGATTTTGTATTATAAATTGATGTAATTCAATTATCACATCACAGTTAATCATGATTAGCTGTTGGGCTTCATGACTTTGGCTGCTAAAATGCTATTTTTACATGCTCTTTAGGTTACAGAAATTACAGAAATCATGGATTGTCGGACGCTTGAAGACTTGAAATCTTACTTTGATGTCAAACTTGCCAGCCTCACAACATGCATGGATTTGGTTTCTATTGGTAAGCCCATCACATGTAGAATCAAAAGTATATTACAATTTAGATAGCCACATAAAAATAATAAGAATGCATTTTTAAAGCGCATTTTCCATCTCGATTGTTAAACAGAGCTGTTAAAAAAAACATGTTTTTCAGAATAGACACTGTCAGTCCAAAGTAACTAATTACACAATGCTTGGGTAACACTGCAGACACACAATATAATTCACAATTTCACATCATTAAAGATTTCATAGCACAGCAATACCTGTAGCGAGTGGTACAGTTCAGTAATCTTTTTGAAGGACATGAGGTTGGTCGCATTCATGACAAAGAGAGAAAAGGGAAGTAACTGTAACATGAGCAGTCTTAGACAATATGAAACTTATTTGCTCCCCACTTTGGAGAGATTGAAGCTAAAGTGAACATCAACATATTATAATTATGTCAGAAAATGATCTTATGAAATAATTATTATTTATGTTAATTGCTTCAGAGCCAAGGAGAGAGATTGTGATTGCAGATAACAGCTACTTCTATTACAAAGTGTTCTGGTTATTTGTGTTCTCAAATCCATCAAATAAAGTCATTACTTTGACTGTCTCATTTTTGTTATTATCAATTCACAGCTTCAGAGCCGTATGGTGTGAGGTCTGAGTGCAGAGAACAACTACTGTTGATTGAGAGTGATCTATGCGACGCAGAATCTGCCGTAGCTCAACTCAAGGAGGTGATGAAGGAGCAGAAACAGCAACTGGAAAGTGCAAAGGTATTCTACTAGTACTCTGCTGCTGAAGATGATTTTTTTTTTGTTGACTCTGTTTTTGTCTGTATGTTTCTTTCTTTCTTTCTTTGTGTATGTCTGCATGGAAGTCCTGTGTATGTTGCAACAAGCTTTAATGGGATAACTGAAGCAAGTAGTTTTCTGTTCAGGCAAGGATAATTTGACAATAATTCTAATTGCTCTAAAGGCCAAGGGCAAGAAGAAAACGTTAGTGTGGAGGAGGCTAACACTAAGTGACAGAAAAAGAACATTAACTTCCTGACCCAGCACAAATAAGAAAAAAAA
The DNA here is from genome assembly GCA_037951105.1 of Echinarachnius parma. Taxonomy (NCBI): domain Eukaryota; kingdom Metazoa; phylum Echinodermata; class Echinoidea; order Clypeasteroida; family Echinarachniidae; genus Echinarachnius; species Echinarachnius parma. The sequence goes on from JBAMJV010008226.1 coordinate 20,259, forward strand.
ATGAATAAAATGATTCTGCCATACTGTTTTCAACCAAACCTTATCCATGATTATGACAAAGTTTAGCCCAATGTTTGCCCGTTTTCATTAACTTTTAGACCCAGCACACATAAGAACCACACAAAAAATCATTCTGTCATATGGTTTCTCTTCCCCAAACCTTATCCATCATTATGACAAAGTTTTAGCCGAATGTTTTCCTGTTTTGTAGACCTTGCATGAACAACTGAGGGAACTGCACTCCTGACTCCATCACATGGAAAGTCAACATGTAAAAACGAATGGACAGAAAATAATTCAGCCATTCTGTCCTCTTACTTACAACCAGACCCTTCTATTACAAAGTTGTATAGGACTTGGAACACTGCAATATTTTTTTTTATTATTCAGAGGTGTGTTTGTTTCATATTTTTCCTGCAGACCTTACATGAACAACTGAGGGAGCTGAACTCTCGACTTCATCACATGGAGAGTCATCTTCCTGAGAGGCTCCCGACTCGACACAAAACCAGCCAGCAACAGCCTACTAGGTGAGGAATATTTGCAAATTATGAATGATAATAGCTTACTCAGGACAATTTCTTCCTCAGTGAAGAGGACTAGTACAGATAGTGAGAAAGTGAGAACATGAAAAGTTTGAAAACCAAAAGAAAAAAGTTAAAAAGACCAAATATTGTATGCAAGAGGTAGACAAATATCTTGTTACTACCGTATACTAGTCAACAGTTGGGATTTTTTGTCATGGGAGATAGCCAGCAACCCCTGCACAGCAAACCAGTAAAGTTTAAATAGATCCATTATTAAACTTTGTCAATTCAGCCACAATCACTTCTACACTTTCAAATATCTTCCTAATTATGGAGATATTTAAGAGTGAATTGGAAAGGGTTCTGGAAGACTGGAACACTTTACAACTGTAGTCCAAAGTATCGGAATTCGGATACCTTGATTGTTCATAGTATCAGAATTTGGATACTTTTCCTGAACCTTTGGAGGATAAAATCTGACAATAATTTTCACTTTTTTTCATCAGGTTCTATGAAAATATCACATAACATTCAAAAGAATCTTACAATGGTATTGGTATATGATTAAGTCTCAAACATCACATTTTGAAAAATCGTATATAGTGAATTGTTCACCTTATTATTGAACATGAAACAAATGATTGATTTTGTTGTATCTGCAGTGGAGAAAGCCAACAACCCCTGCACAGCAAACCAGTGACAGAGAATGAGAATGTGAGGACCAAAGGTGGGAGTGTCTCTTCGGACAAAGCCTTCAAGCCACCTCCGGCCCCCCTCATGGACTATGTCACTGTGCCGGCGTTTGAGAAAGCACCAAAGTAGGTTGACAACGTTCATTGAAGTGCAATTTTATAATTCTGCTTATAAATAATAATAATAATAATGATAATATTGAATATTTATATTGCGTAATATACACTTTGTGCGCTGTGCAGTAGATCCCCCCCGTTGCCAGATCATTTTAGGCGCCGCACGCATCGTATATTGTATGCGCGCGCACGCCGGACGCATCGTTGTCTGTGACTAAAGTCGAACGAAGCGCTCAAATAGTTAATAAGGTGCTCAAAGCGCATGGGAAAAGATAGAAAATGATGATTAAACAAACAACAGAGATGCCAACCGTTCCGTTTTTGCCGTATTTGTTACGTTTTTTCACGCAAAATACGGCAGTACGTTTTCCCCTAATAAAATACGTTTTCTTAAAAAAAAAAAAAAAAAAAAAAAAACGATTATTTTTTTTATTTATTTATTTATTTATTTTTTAAATTTTTTTAAACCTATAGAAACGATCGGAAAACGGCAATAAATGTACGTTGAACCCTGATAAACTATTACTTCAGATACATAATTTAGATATAACACAAATAAACCAAACAAACTCATACAAACGCTGGTGTGATCGACTGAACCAACTTTTATATTAACGCGCGCGTAAGGTTTTTTTTTGCTGCACGTATTTGCTTCGCGAAAAAATATGTTTTTTTGCCGCTAAAGGTTGGCAGCTCGGAAAATACTTTTTTTTGGTTCAAAATACTGTTTTTTACCTCTCAGAATACTTGTTTTGGTTTGTGAAGGTTGGCATCTCTGAAACAAGTAAGAAGGGGACAGTAAAGATGAAGGGAAGAAAGAAGGTCTAATTAAATGCTTATCTTACAGTACTATTCATTTCACTCGTGTATGAGCTGAGCCTGGAATTACTTGCGCTGGAGTCGATTATATGATAAACTTGAGCTCGAAAATAGCATTGGCCTGCTGGCCTGGGGTCACCAATGTGAGATTCAGGCCACAGAATTTCCCATTTTGTACTTGCCCGAATGAGCAACCAAATATAACACTTGGTGAAGAGCAACAGATTTATCATTTAGGGCCACTAAAAAATTGATGGGTTCTGATTTACTTGCCATCTTCTCTATCAATTGCATATGGATAATGTACAATACAAGCTTCTGTATGATTATGACAAGTCTAAAAAAATACAATCCCTTTTTTTTATGAAGGGCTGTATGACATACAACATTTGAATGCAAGGCTAGAGGCTTATAACAATGCGACGGCCAGCAACTACCGTCTGATGAAGGTGAAGGTCCCTCACTTGGGACTAAATGGCACAGACATTTATAAGCAAAGCTTTTTTGAATGTCTAACGCTATAATTTTCTTCACTGACATACGATAGTCTAAATGCAACGGTGCAAAGGCCACTAAGTATCATCTTATGAAGTGACTTTGATCTGGGCTGAATGAAGCAGACAGTAGAGAAACTATAAACACTAACACTTCTTTTGTTCTTTATGTCCATCATTTAGATACATGAAGGGTCGTATGACATATGACAGTCTGAATGCACCGGTAGAGGCTTACACCAGTGCTACAGCCAGCAAGTATGGTCTGATGAAGCGACCTCGATCTGGGCTGAATGACACAGACAGTGGAGAAACTAAAAAAACAAAAATGTTTAAATCTTCTTTTGTTGTTTATGTCCATCACATAGATACATGAAGGGCCGTATGACATACGACAGTCTGAATGCAACGGTAGAGGCTTACAACAATGCTACGGCCATCAAGTATCGTCTGATGAAGCGCCCTCGCTCAGGATTGAATGACGCAGACAGAAAGCAGTACTACAAGTACAAGGAAGAAGAGACAAAGGATACAAAAGGTAGACTTATGGCTGTTTTCATATTTTTGTTCACCCTTCAGTGCCTCAAATTCATCGGAGGTGCCTTTATGTTAGGTATATTCATGGTTGTTGAGCCAGACTAGTCATAAGCAACTGTGTAATTTTATTATGCTTGATCCTGAATGTTGAGAGACTTATTTGTTTTCACTATCTTTCTGAAAAATATACTACAAGTATACTGTATAGCATATTGTGTTGAACCAGTTTCCCCTTTTGTATAAACGGAGCTTGAACATATTCTTTCACAACCAAGTGTCCACAAAATTTTTTTATAACATCTTTTTCAGTTAATCCTGTAATTTTGTCTTTACAGAATTATGTGACAATCACTTATTTATGTCATTGCGCAAGCCCTTACTATTAAAGTTTCTCTCTCTTCTCTTTTTTGTTTGTTTTTATTCTATAGGTGTGTACTTTGTGACGGAGGCAGACCTGAAACGACTAGGCAAGATGAAGATGGATGCATCGGCCAGAGCAGCTCTCACCATCCTCCGGCACTGTGGGAGGATGCGAGAAATGAGGGGTGGAGGCATCACACGATATGCTGTCATACCATGAATGGGATATAGGAACGTAAATGGAAGAACAAGAATGATTAAAGCATTAATTTGTGCTAATGGACACCTTGGCAGTGTGTGTATCAAATGACTTGGGCATCAGAAAATGGACGTCTTTAGACACAGCAGTTCTCACCATCCTCAGGCATTGCAGGAGGATGAGAGAAATGCGGGGAGGGGGCATCACAAGATATGCTGTCATTCCATGAACAAAACCAAATGTTTAGTTTGATAGAAATTCAGAAGAAATATATAAGAACTATACGGATGGACTAAAGTTGATTACAAATTGATTGAAGTTTGTTTCTATCGAGGGCCAGTAGAGTCCTCATGCACAGTACCGGGTCTGGATGTGAGAAATGAAGGGTGGGGGCATCACACGATATGCCGTGATTCCATGAACTCGATACATGGACAAAATGGAAGGATAATGTTGATTAAAGCAAACATAGGTGTCCATGGACCACTCTTTTTGTCTTTGTCGGCAGCCATCACCACAGACTGTGGCACTGTGGGGGATGCCCCAAGTAAGAGGTTGGGGCAACACAAGAATTGCTGTCATCTCATATACTTGAAAAAAAGGGACAAGATGGAAGGACAATGTTGATTAAAGCAAACATTGGTGCCCAAGTTTCATTTAACACCATTTGTTTCTCTATCAGTAGCTCTACCATCTTCAGACACTGTGGAAGGATGCGGGAAATGAGGGGAGGGGGCATCACGAGATACGCTGTCATTCCGTGAACAAGGGTAGTTAATGAGGTAATAGACATTGTTGTGAATTATCGTGAATTCAGCTGGCTTTGTCAGCTTCCCTCTGACCCTCTCTACATGGATCACTTGGCATGGTTAGCATGGTTTGGAACTATCAGCAGCTGTCAAAATCCTCAGGCATTTGGAGGTAGCATCACACTATATGATGTCATACCATGACATTTAAAAAAAAGGACAAAATGGTGTTGTTGATTAAAGCAAACATCTGTGTCCATGGACCATTTTGGAATGGTTTGTGACTATCGGCAGCCCTCACCATCCTCACGCACTTGGAGGAAGCATCACACGATATGGTGTTGTACCATGACAGGGCTCGCCCTTAACAGTGGCCTCGGTGCCAATGGCCACCTGAAATGTCATTTGGCCACTAGAAATGGGCTAGAAACTCTGTATTGGCCACCAACAAATTAAGATCTACAACACACAAGTCTATAGTGAGAATATAACGGATGTGTAATTTGGGCCACCTGAAAGAAAAGCTTAAAAGCTATAGCTTTGGTAGAGACACTGATTTTCCGTTTCAAAAAAAGGCCTTTTCCATTTCAGAAAATCTGGAATTCCGTTACAACCTGCCTGAAATACGGAAATTCCGTTTTGCCATAGACTTTGTACATGTGAAAAACTGCAAATTCCGTTTACATAGAACTTCATACAAAATTCAATAAGTAGGGTGCAAATCGTTTTTGTTATGACATGGTAGATAATTGATTTTCAGAAATCATGATTTTCACCCACAAATCATCAACATTTTGGGGAATGTGTCATGCCTGATATCAGGAAGGACTTACCACAGGCTAGAGAGTAAATATCTTGAACATTTATTCAATAATGATTAAGGCCGAGTCGGAATGGTCGGTCACACCGTTTCCCAACCGTCACCATCGGGTCCCGGTTTCGTTTTTTCGGAACCGGGCTCCGAATTTTTATTTAAAAATTTTTTTTTCCCCCGTTTCAAATGGTCAATTCCGCGATTTCCGTCCGTTTTCCGCGATCGAAATCAGTGTCTCTACTTTAATATCGGTGTGTGTAACATGATAGACCATCATCCCATCATTATGATAGCTAATTATGCAAGAGATGCGATAATTCAGATTATCAAGACTTTGTTATAAGTGTTTTTATATTTACTGCTGTGTTGTGTACACTGCATAGCACCCCAGTTGAATAAGGCACAGTGTAATTGATTGATGGCTTTATTATTACTTGATTATGTTACTTCTCCGGAAATATGTCAAACTTACTTGTAATGTTGTACAGTGGAACCTCTCTACAACGAGCTCTGTTAAAACAAGGTACCTGTTATAGCGAGAGAATTTCACATGTGCAGGTTCTATGTATGTTATTGTTTTTAAGCCCTGATACAACGAGATATCTGGTATAACGAGATAAATACAATGGACCCAGGGTGCTCGTTATAATGAGGATTCACTGTACAGTGGAACCTTGATATGAAGTGCTTATAACAATTAACAAAGACCTCTCATACTGAAGTACCGAAGTAGTGATGTAACAGTCTTCTTTTATAACATGGTAATCACACGAGTTACCAGAGGACTGGCCCCCTTCTGTAGCTTTGTTCTACATTTGGTAGACTTGGGGCCTAGGACAGTAGGACTAATGAATCGGAGATAGGCGCCGCCTTACGTGCCAAAATAGGCACAGGAAGGACTATAACTATGTTTCTAAACAACTTTACTTTAATTCAGGCTTTTGTTGGTGGGTTGGAGCTGGAAGATTTCCTTCTTAGCAACCAACTAGGTCACAACATTGCTGGCTTGTATGCCTGTCATTGTATAGAACCATTACCCATGACAGTGAATAGCTGTGACCTCATAATTTGTAATTCTCTGTAACCCAATGCATTTGCTGGTTTATGGTGTTTCAATATTCTTTTGATTTTCTTTTTTACCCCGAGAGGCTCAAGCTAACAAGATACCAAATACATTTATGTATCAAGGTATCTTTCATGGTCCCAAGGTGCCATTGGAATCCTTATAACATACCCTATTCAAAACATGTCATTTCTTTTGCCCCTTGAAGTTTTTCAGAAATTCTCTATATCATTTGATTTATATTTAAATTGTCTTTGTGCTGTTTATGTTTGTATAAATATTGTGTACTTTATGAATATGTGTATTCCCTTTTCTGCATTGTAATGTTCCATTCACTGAAGTTGCATTTTATATATTAGTTGGGACACTATGAAATACTGTACATGAATAAAAGAACAAATTGTATCATATTTATATTTAAAAATATCTTCAAGAAAATTTGTATTATGTCTTGTGTACATTTGGGTAAATGTAAGCAGTAACATAGGGTCCAACTGATTGGGGAAGGGGCAGGTTCTCTGCGTTTATTTTTTCTCTGATTACAGACTTGCCAACCGTTCCGTTTTTAACGGAATTGTCCCGTTTTTAAAGTTTTTATAGCCATAAAAAACGGAACGTTCCGATTTTGAAAAAAAAAAAAAAAAAAAAAAAAAAAAAAAAAAATCGATTTATTTATTTTATTTTTTTTTTTATTATTTTTTTTTTATTATTTTTTTTTTTCCCCTTCTCGGACATGTACCATCCGATATCTGTCCGTTTTTTCAATTGTAATCAGCAGGGCAGTGCCATGTTAGTCTACAAACCGCTGTCAAGATGAAAGCCTTCAGATATCTCATGACAAATGATTCTTCTAAATTTGGCTCTTACCAGGTTTAATCTATTCATTAATCCTCTTACCATTTGTTTATTTGAACATTTTGTTACATGTAAAATACCTTTACTTTAGCAATAGATTGGCAGGGTTCAACGTGCCATTTTCTGACCGAATCTATAGAATGGGGAAGGAAAAAAAAACCATCGATTTAAAAAAAAAAAAAAATCTTTTTCGGTTAACCGAAACCGTGAAAATGAAAACGTTTTTGCCGATGCCGGTCGGTTAACCGTCGTGTAACCGTTTCACTACAGCCCTAGTATGCACCAGATTGCACAATTGTAAGTCCAAAAATGCAAAAGCTTCCTACCGTGTGAGGGGGGAAACCTCCCTCCCACACCCTCCCCCCCTCGGTCGCTCCGCTCCCTCGCAATCGGGTGTTCAGTTTTCTGACTTTCAAATGTTGGCAAGTATGTGATTACCTTAATTGTTTTCTTTTATGGTCAAATTTTGAGGGGAGGAGGGGGGGGGGCTATGGCACTGTGTGTGTGTGAATTCACCGATACATCTTTCTAGTAGTGCATGAATGTCAATTTCTATCTTTGCTATAATTTATTTGTTGCCGACACGGACACATCCACCAAACGGCGGAATTTCTAAGAGGAAATTTGATCCAAAATGTCACATTGGGAACATGGCCTCTCTTAAAGGGGTAGTACAGTTTTGGTAAGGCTGAACTTTAGTAACCAAACCTGGACAGTAACATTATAAACTAATAGTTATAACTCTACCATGCTCGAAAGGTATACAGAATTACAAACGACTAAGTAAAAAGCCTGTTATCACTCAAAAAGAGCCATTAAAACACAAGAGGGCGCTTTCTAAAAAGGCATTGGTTTCAACTATTTTTCATACAAAATTATGCATGTGATGTTTTATTGAAATAATGAATAAATAGAGAGATCATCAACTATTTAAAAAACGCTTTTGAAAATTTTTGAAAAAGTGCAAGCATTTTTTTAATTTTTTGAAAAAATCATCTAATTATTTGGGCCCAAAATAATTATAAGATCTGATATATTTATTGATATTTCAGCCGTTTCTGGGTCGATTTTGACCAAATAAAGTTTATTCTGCCATTAAAATTGCATGTTCTCTCAAATTCGACACTCGGTGTTTCATTACCTCACAACAAAATTGTGATGTGCAGCGCCCTCTACCAAAACTAAACTACCCCTTTAATATACATGTAACATCTCCATAGTTACTTTTTGTACAATTCAACCGTGGTGAAGCTACAGGTCTGGTGCACTTGCCCCCTTTAATTGTACAAAAACGATCATTTAAACAATAACAAAACAAAAAAAACATACATTTTAGGGTGCGTCGTTTGGAGCACACCTCCACGTCGATATTGAAAGGGTGCGTCCTTTGAAGCACACCTCCAGGTCGATAGTGAAAGGGTGCGTCCTTTGAAGCACACCTCCAGGTCGATAGTGAAACTGCATGATACATTTACTAAATGAACCGTTACTCACCATTTATGGCAAAAGAAAAGAAGAGTCATAAGAGAGGATTCGAACCCCTATAACAAGTGTTGAAGTCCACAGCGTGACCAGTAGGCCACGTATACCGCCGATGGTCAATATGGTCTCATTGTAATTATAACCCTCAAACTCACCCAAATCCTAATCCTAGTGACGTTGCGTGGCGTCACGATATGAATATTAATTATCGACCTGGAGCTGAGGTAGACGTCGACGGGGTGGTGTGCTCGAAACGACGTATCCTACATTTTACCCCTAATAGAAGCTGTGTACCCCCCCCCCCCCCCCCCCAAGTTAGCCCACGCTACACATTAAATTAAACAATCATCTCATAAACATAAATCCACCAACATCAACAGCATGCCCTGGGCATAATACTGGGCCCCGTTTCATGAAACTTTTCAAAATCGTTTTAAATGATTATTGTAACTACTCTGTCAACAGCCAGTCACTACGGATCATTATAGTGGCTAGTGTCACAGTATAGGTACAATGACTGGACACTGGACACAATGTTTTGCGTATGGGCACATTTTTTTTCCAGGGTGCCGAGGTCTTTTACCCGAATAACATCTTCCCCCATTTTTACCCGACAAGCAAAGACGAACAAAGGTGCAAGTTATTATGATTTAACTGCGGAAAATGATATACATGTATTTCTGTATGATTTTTCCCTAGTATGATATGATTTTACCCGAATATAACATGACTTTTCCCAAATATGATAAGAATTTGCCTGAATATATCATGTTTTTGCTCGAATATGGCCGTTTTCAAAACTCCAGTGGTGGAGGGGGGGGGGGGGGGGGGGGGGGGCTACAGCCCCGCCTCCTCGCCTATGGTTTTATGAAAGGGGGGCCGAGCAGTTCAACTTATACAAAATACATCACATGACAGTTACGTAATATACACACTGACGTTTCCCTGATATTCACACAAGGATAATCGAATCACGCTGATACACGACACAAATACAACGGATGCATCATGCAATATATATATATTTATTTTTTATTTCTTTAAATAGTTTTTTGTTTTCAACTGAACAAAATACATTCCAAATCAAATATGTGGTTCTATACGCGATTTCTTGAAATAATGCACATGTTTAACATGTTACTATAAATTAAATAATAATAATAATAATATGAACATTTATATAGCGCAGCTACTATAAATATACTCTACTGCGCTTAAATAATTATTAAATTATTATTACCCATGGTCATCAGGTACATTTCAAACCCACACAATGATATTGCGTACTTTCTCAACTCCCCGGGTAGCATACTAGCCGAGCTGCCACTGATAATGGCGCTAAGGCTAATTAACACCCGACCATGGTACCCATATATACACCTGGGTAGAGAGCAGCAATTGTGGATTAATTGTCTTGCTAAAGGACAAACGCCGTGGGCCTACATGGATTCGAACTCGGGATCCCACGATCGGAAAGCGCACGCTCTACCAAATAGATATACTGTCAAAAATAAATGCTAACTTAGGTTAACAAAAGAATTTGCCCGAATGCGATATGATTTTGCCCGAATGATGACATGTTTTTGCCCGAATATGGCCGTTTTCAAAACTGCCCCAGCCCCTCACAAAGAAATTGAATAAAACTAAAGTTTCGCTGAGGCAATACACGTACGAATGTACAAGCATGGCATAATAATTGTTTCCATTAAAAAAACACACCACATAATGCTGAAATAATATATTGGTTGAAGTTATGTGGGGTTTAAATACATTTTTATTTTGGTTTTCTTTGTACATGACATTTTTAAAATGTTATTCGCACTTGTGATCTTGCGTTAACCGTTATCTTCTTCATTTGTTTCAGAAATTGTCTAAACAAACTGAATAATTATTTCGGCATATCGGACCTCTTTTTTCACCATAGGCTATTTTAAAAACCATATTTTATCTAAGACTAAGATACGTTAAATAATAATAATCAATACATGAGAATGCAAAAAGGATAATTTTAAATGAATTTACATTACATTTTAATGAATGTGGCGTTCTATGTATATCAATGTTATGGCGGAGATTGACAAATTATTACAATTCCATGACCATGATGAGGAACTTGAATTATTATGTGACCAGAATACAAAGTTGCGATGTATCTTTACAATATAAGTACATACATCTCATGAGGTATTTTCTTAGTGGGTTTGTATAATCGTCACATATTGTGACTATTTCATAGAGAACAATTTTGAAAAATAAATTAATAGAAAACAAAATAATTGTTTCATCTCAGGCGTTCCAAAATGTATTTGCTATATTAGGTTTTAAGTTTTAAACATCCGAATCATTGTATGTTCTTGCTCGGTCGAAAGTGAAAGGCGTCCCACATGAGCCTCATGTAATCGGGTTCGAGGTTCGAGACCACGGTAAAGGACTCGAACAGCCTGACGGCCTCGGCCTTGTTCGCGATGTGCGATGAATGTGCGATGATAAGCATGAAGTCGTGCCCATCATCGGGTACGACGCCAAGCTCCTTGAGACAGAGACCGATGAAGACATCCTCCCACGGGAAGAGCGGGATGGATGTCGCGACCCGATAGAGACCTTCGGCGAGGTCGGTGGAGACTAGGTACCCCGGGCCGTTGAGGAAAGGAGGGTAGGTGGGCGCGGGGAAGTACTTATTCGCGATGTAGTACTTGCTGCTCGGGCTGCGGAGCACTGGTTCGCCGATAAGCGCTTCGGCCGCTGTGAAGTTGACCGTCGTCGCCGTCTTCAGCATCTTCAGCAGATGGTTCTGGTGGACCATGGAGTCGTCGTCGATCTTCATGGTGAACGTCGCCTGGCGGCAGTAGTTCGTCACCCACTTCAGCCCCATCACAGTCTTTAGCGTCAGGTTGGCGTAGCTGTCGACGAAGTCCTCCTGCACGATGTCACCACCGTGAGCGGCGAACTCGGCGTCGATCTCGCGTTGGAGTGTGGCATTTGAGACGGCGCCGAGAAGGAACACGGTGAGGAAACCACCGGCCTGTAGGATAGGCCAGTTGTGCGTGTTGCCGTACGTCTCACGAATCAGCTGTCGACGCTCGAAGTTGCGTGGTGCCGTGGTGACCATGAAGATGAGCTGGGTCTTGAGGCGATGGCCGTCGGCGTTGCGACAGACGTCGGGCCGGTGGATGTAGGGGTACGTATGCGCATCGACCGGCTCGTCGATGTACCGCTCGTTCTTAGGCACCGTTATCAGCTTGTTGTAATATGGATTCTTCTTCACCTCAATATCCGCTTGCTGCTGCCTATTTTCAGCTGGCGGAGGTTGCTTATTTTTATCAACACCGCCTCCGACCACTCCAATTTTGACCACACCGGCTTTAGGTTCGACGGGCCGCTGAACGACATCATGATTACCTTTGTCGCCACCGTTGACCTTCTTCACCTCAATATCCGCTTGCTGCTGCCTATTTTCAGCTGGCGGTGGTTGCTTATTTTTATCAACACCGCCTCCGACCACTCCAATTTTGACCACACCGGCTTTAGGTTCGACGGGCCGCTGAACGACATCATGATTACCTTTGTCGCCACCGTTGACCTTCTTCACCTCAATATCCGCTTGCTGCTGCCTATTTTCAGCTGGCGGTGGTTGCTTATTTTTATCAACACCGCCTCCGACCACTCCAATTTTGACCACACCGGCTTTAGGTTCGACGGGCCGCTGAACGACATCATGATTACCTTTGTCGCCACCATTGACCTTCTTCACCTCAATATCCGCTTGCTGCTGCCTATTTTCAGCTGGCGGTGGTTGCTTATTTTTATCAACACCGCCTCCGACCACTCCAATTTTGACCACACCGGCTTTAGGTTCGACGGGCCGCTGAACGACATCATGATTACCTTTGTCGCCACCGTTGACCTTCTTCACCTCAATATCCGCTTGCTGCTGCCTATTTTCAGCTGGCGGTGGTTGCTTATTTTTATCAGCACCGCCTCCGACCACTCCAATGACCACACCGGTTTTAGGTTCGACGGGCCCCTGAACGACATCATAATTACCTTTGTCGCCATCGTTGACCACACGATCTGCATTCACACTCTTGGCACTGGTGTTTATGTCTGCCACCAAGCTTTTGGAATTATTTACCCTGCCCGATTTCACGTTCCCAGTATTGAGACTTTCGACGATTACGTCGTCCTTTGGAACGATGTCGAATTTGGAGACTCGCTTCCCCTTGCTCAGTTCCCTGTCGACGATGTCCATTTTCCCAAGTCGGCGTGCAGGTCGACTGGTTGATGACTGGACCCTGACCTCACGGACGTTTCGGTCAACCACAATTCCGTCTCCAGGTACGACTTCGTTGGGAAAGACCAGCCTCTCGAAGTGATTTGCGTTTTCGTTTCCCGCCAGAAGCGGGTACGTGAAGACGATGATTAATGCGTAGATGCAAATGGCGCCGAAGAAGACGGGCATGACGCCGTCCCGAATCATCAGTGGAATGCGAATCGCAGAAACGGCGTGGTCGTCCCACGATGAGCATGATGAACTCCTTCGTGCGCGTCGGGTGCTCGGCGGAGAGAATCGCATCGTGGATCAGTGTCTTTGTTTTTATATAATAGTTTTAAAAGGCTCTTTTTCGTTGCCGAATAAGTGTTTGCGTACTTATAAATATTATATCATTGTTTTTATGTCGCCGAAGTAAGTTGTCCATTCGCAAGATAAGATGTCGATATTATATCCATAAATCCTCCGATGCAGAAACTTACTAGGTAGGCCAATGTATTGATGACGTCACGTATAATTCTGCTTCTTTTCATAAATTTGATGTCGATTATTGACACTTCGCTAATCACTAGAATATTGCCTTTAGGCGTCCCCGCTAGAGGCCTCCAAAATTACATCTACAAGAAAAGAGAAACGTATAAGTATAAATTATTACTGAATGTTTATTATTTTGACGAATGACAACAATACAAGAGAAACGTATAAGTATACATTATTACTGAATGTTTATTATTTTGGCGAATGACAACACTACAATATAAAATAGTTTAGTTTCAAATTATGCGTGGTACATTTTAAAATAAGGACTTGAGAAATATAATTAACAGCGACTTATTGCAGAAGACGACTAGCACTGAATATTACTTTTTTTATTAGCCTAATTTAGCAGTGACGCAGCTATTATGGAGGTACGGAGGTACGTGCCCCACAACAATTTGAAGAAAAACAAACAATACAAACATAAGGAGAAAATAACTGAATAACAAAGAAATACATAAGCTGTGCCTCCAATAATTCACATACAACATACAACACAAATCAAACAACAACAATCCGAATATGCTACGCCCTAACATTTTATGAAACTTATAGTATATCCCCTAATGTAGTACAAATACATGTTGTGAAATTTTTTGCTATAATCTTGGAAACAGTTTTTAATTTGGTCTACATACATTACTGATGAGAAAAAGTGATGTTTCCATTTTTTATTTTTGGTCCCAGGGTGCATTTTGGCGATTTTAAAGATAATTAGCTAATTTGCATATTTGTGAAATAAGGTCAGGAGTCATTTTTTATCTAGGAATAGTGCAATATTGATAAAAACTGGTATTCTATGGTATTTGGGGGCAAGGATTCCATTTCCGGTGCTCGTTTGTAAGTGCTGTATGGGAAACGCTCTGAAATCCAAGATGGCTTCCCCTAATTTGCATATTTATGAATATTATTGATTTTCAGTGGCTACAGCCCCTAATAAGCAATAATTCTTGATTATTATATGTCAGTTATGTTCTAAGTATGTATTTAAGATATCAAAGATGAGTTGCCATCGTGGCAACCTCTAGCAATGCATATTATTTGCATAATTATGTATTTTACCTAATTTGCATATTCCCCCAAATAGAGTATATTGGGATCCCGACAAGTAAAAAAAGATAAGTAATACCAATTTCCCAAGGTTTTGGGGGGCAGCAGATCCATTTTTGATACTTATTTACCTGTATCACCATGGCATCCATCTCAAATCCAAGATGGCTGCTCCCTAAATTACGCATGTTATGATACACGTCTATATTATTTTGGTTATATTAGATTGATATTATAATGTTTTGACTTTTAATTATTGGAATGAGCAACTAAAATACTTGAATCACAATGTAGTTGTTTGCTTTCAGTAAACAAATCATATTTTGATAAATTAAATGCCATTAAAGTAGCAAATAGCAATATTTACTTTAAAATGACAAAGGCGGCCATCTTGGATTTATGTTGGTTGCCGAGGTGATACAGGTAAATAAGTATCATAAATGGATTTGTTGACCCCTAAAACCTTGGAAAAGTGGTATTACTTGTCTTTTTTACTTGCCGGGTTCCCAATATACTCGATTTGGGGGAATATGCAAATTAGGTAAAATACATAATTATGCAAATAATATGCATTACTAGAGGTTGCCACGATGGCAACTCATCTTTGATATCTTAAATACATACTTAGAACATAACTGACAAATAATAATCCGGAATTATTGCTTATTAGGGGCTGTAGCCACTGAAAATCAATAATATTCATAAATATGCAAATTAGGGGCAGCCATCTTGGATTTCAGAGTGTTTCCCATACAGCACTTACAAACGAGCACCGGAAATGGAATCCTTGCCCCAAAATACCATAGAATACTAGTTTTTATCAATATTGTACTATTCCTAGATAGAAAATGACCCCTGACCTTATTTCAAAAAAATGCAAATTAGCTCATTATCTTTAAAATCGCCAAAATGCACCCTGGGACCCCCCAAAAAAAAACTGGAAACATCACTTTTTATCATCAGTAATGTATTTAGACCAAATTAAAAAGTGTTTCCAAGATTATAGCAAAACAAATTGCTGCTTTACATAACCTGATAGACTATTAGTAAGAATCTGATTGATGTGTGTGAAACCATGTAATGAGAAACGTGCAAAGTGTTTTTGCTGCTTCATTGTCATAAAGTGTGTAACTTTTTAACAAAATTTGATTTGAAATGTATTTTAATAAGGAAGTGAACAAAAAAACACATCTATATTATTAGCAAGAAGAGAACAAAGCCTGTAATTAGAACCATTCCAGTTGCAAGTACGAAATATACAAACGTAATGCAACAGTGAGTACAATATACATAAATACACAAATGAGTTTGGTCGACTATTTGAAAGTTACTGAATCACACACATCACTCAGTGGATATATCAAAACATATTTTGTATCAACCAGGACAGTTTGTGCATGTTTTTTTAAAAATTAGTTACAACGTGAAATTTATTATGATATAACACGTTTTCGTGATATATTTTAAAGGGATATAGCAACTTTGTTGACATGTGCAAAAAGTACTGAATGGTTATTGAAATGTGTATTTTGTGATCTGGTATGTCCACCAATTACTGTGTGAAAATTGCACATTACATGGATGTTATACAGCCTAGTAATGAGCGAAAATGCAAAGCGATATTCGCTAACTCATTGCGCTGTGTACGCATTTTTTTTACTATCCGGAGGATAGTTAAAAATCCGAACATCCGAACATTTCAATCGTAAATATCTTTTTAATGAAAGTGAAATTCGAAAAACCGAAACCCATTCTATGCTTCTATTTGTAATACGAATGAGACAAGGTATGTGTGATTGGTGTGAATCGCGAGATTTCCAAGACTAGTTAGTAAGTTTTGAGGATGTAGACAATGTTACTAGATCCCTTTAATATAGATATAATTGTTCGAAATTAGTCAAAACTATACAACGATGTTATGAGTAAATGATAATATCCAGTGGCTAAACTCAAATTTGGGGGTCACCGAACCACTGACAATAAATTCCGCAAACGTATGTCATTCTTAAAAGCTTGTTCGACATGGCAACAACGAATGTATTCTTTGTACAAACACGATTGAACAAAGGAATTAAATCACGGCCAACGTAATATAGGGGTCGACTAGTCGGATACTTCATAGTACCCATTTATACTTAATAAATGGTCATACAATACGATGGTATGATAGTACTGAGTGTGATGTTACAACTATTTATTGCCATGGGTAATGGCTCTTAACAATGTCAGGCAAGCCAACAATTTGTGATCCAGCGCCGGTTGCTAAGAAAGCAGTCGGCCAGCTCCAACCCACTACCCACCCCTCGAATATGAGGCTTACTACCTAAAGCCAAAACATTATCAGAGGGCAAGTTTTGTAGACCCATTGATATGAAAATAATGAGATAGGTAATTGCGTTACTTCGGTGCCACCCCTGGAATATGGGGTGCTATGTTTACTTCATAGAATATGTTACTAACTAAAATGATCATTAAACTACAGAAAATGAATATTGTAAAATAGTATATAATAAATAATGAAGAAAAAATCACACTTACCAAAAGTTTAGTGTTGTTCACTAAATGCGTTGTCTCACCTCTGGCGAAATCCAAAATGAGTCAGTTAATGTATTGCTGAAGGCGATCTTACAACAACACCTCGATAATACTTCGTTACCAAGGAGGCCAAGGACGAATAAAGTTTAGGCCCGGATGACACCCTAGAACGATCAGACGTATCTTACTCAATTTGCGAGGTCACGTGCCAGGACTGCCAAATCAAATTTCCCGCTTCGATAAATGCCCATTGATATATATCACTGGATATTGTAAGTACACTTTATAGTTGAGTCGAATAGTCACCATCTATTTAGTCGTACAACGTTCCATTTGTTTTAGAGAATTAGAGACCTTCTTTTGGGCGCTCATGAATGATGAAAACCCTGACCAGTCCGTCAACAGTGGTAAAAATGTTACATGGTCCTCCTGATGTGCCGTCAACGAATGTGGTATATCAATCCATTGTTCTATATCAGTGGTTTGACCTAATTTTAGCATAAGAAATTTGCACACGACAGCATGGACTATAGGGGCTCGACTGTGACGTACGTGCCCAGCCCTGTACCATTGATCTCTGTACTTGCATGGATTTTACTTTATGGTCAAATAAGTGGATATGTATGATATCTACCCATGTTCTTTTATTTGTGTCTACTCTTTAAGATCAGTGGGTTATAGAGAAAATGATTTGTAACTGGTCTTTGGGCTAGGCCGGGTTCGAGTCCCTCGATCCCGGGGTCAAAAGTTCGCCCTGAATGTTATAAAGTTCATCCCAAAACTAACAATTGTGAAGCTACAAAATTAGAAACAGAACAAAAGAACAATAATAGAAAAGTCCCCAAATCCGTTCGGTGACAATAGACCTTATCTTTGGCCCTGTCATTGTTATTATTCTCGTATTCTTCGATGTGCTATTTCTGTATTCCATCATTATGCACGGGTAGGGCTGTGTATATGAGGCGGGGGCGGGGGGGGGGGGGGGGGGGCTGGAGTCTGCACCCCAAGAGGTTTTTGGAAACATCAACATTCTGGTACATAAATAGTATCATAATACATCATTAAAGTATAATTTAATCAAATACTCGGATAGCGAGGTTAAGAATACTTATATTTTGCTAGTTTGTGAGCAACTGGAAGAATGCTATTTGGACAAAAGCCCTCAGCTCCCCCCCCCCCCCCCCCCCCCTTTCCACGTGGGCAAAACTTCTCCCGTACACCCATGGGCAAGGAACAGGGACATGGTCGATCCTTTGACAGGATAGGGGTCAAGAGGATGCAGGGTAAGACCCGTCAAACCCTCTATACATGTATAACAATACAATCCACATTGTTCCGTCACAATTTAAAAGGTTAAAGTCCCTTTCAGGCTTTTGCTTTTACAAAATATCGGAGGGCCACACAGACTATTCGTGAGTACTGAAATTACTGAATTATGATTTATATTTTCATCATACTGATCCGATGCCCTGTTTTTATCAATTTCCAAAGCCCAAAAGGGGGAAATAGATGGACTAGTCACAATATTACATTGGAGTTGTAATATTCCACCATTTAGGCATACTCTATATCTATAGTGTATGATCTAGGGTGCGCGTTTCGCTTGAAACTTGTATACTTCTCTCAAACTTCTCCCTGACGTGTGAGATAAATGGGTTTGAGATTCCTCGTGCCTTTGTATTCCATAACGAAGACCTTCTTGTTGAACCGTGACACTCTTTAAAGGTAGTGTTGAGTATTGGTATTTCCCGAAGTGCCCCCCCCCGATATTTTTTTGTGAGATAATGAAAAACTGACTGTCAAATTCGAAAGAACATACAATTTTAATGACAGAATAAACTTTATTTGATCAAAATCGGTTCAGAAACGGCTGAAATATCTATAAATATGTTTTTATTCAAAATAGTTCACACCGGACATCACCGGGCGATATTTAGACTTTTTAGAACAATTTTTAAAAATCCTCGAAGTCTACTTTGAAAAAAATCTGAATAGGTTTTAATAAGTCGTTAAAAATATCTCTATTAAATCATTATTTTAACAAACATTAAATGCACAATTTTGTATGAAAAAAGGCTAAAACCAATGATTTGTTTTAAATAGCGACCTCTTGAGTTGTAACGGCTCTTTCTCAATGATAACAGGGGTTTTACTTAGTCGATTGTAATTGTGTATACTTTTGGAGCATGGTGAAGTTATAACTATTACTTTGTACCGTAATGGTGCAGGTTTTGGTTACTAAAGTTAACTTTGACCAATACTCAACTATCCCTTTAGTCGATGGCAATGATGGTGATGATTATGACGGAGATGTAGATCACATTATAATGATGATTATAATGAAAGTGGTGGTGATGATGACGAGGACGAAGATGATGATGATGATGATGATGATGATGATGATGATGATGATGATGATGATGATGATGATGATGCTGATGCTGATGAAGACGAAGAGTATGACGATGATGATGATGATGATGATGATGATGATGATGATGATGATGATGATGATGATGATGATGGTGATGATGATGATGACGACGCTGGTGATCATGATTATGATGATTATCATTATAAATATTAATAATGAAAGTGGTGGTGATGATGACGAGGACGAAGATGATGATGATGATGGTGGTGATGATGATGATGAGGACGAAGATTATGACGATGATGATGATGATGATGATGAGGATGATGATGAGGAGGAGGAGAACGAAGGTGATGATGATGATGATGATGAAGATGATGATGATGATGATGATGATGTTGATGATGATGATGATGATGATGATGATGATGATGATGATGATGATGATGATGACGACGCTGGTGATCATGATTATGATGATGATGACGACGCTGGTGATCATGATTATGATGATTATCATTATAAATATTAATATTATTATGGTGGTGGCGGTGGTGGTGGTGGTGGTGGTTGTTAATGGTTGTGATGATGGGGGTGGTGACTCATATTGCCGCTCATGTTGATGATGGCGGTTGTAGTTGTGATGGTATAGTGATGATAATAATATTGATATTGTTGAAGCTTGTATAGGTAAGGGGTAATATATATGAGCATGTATGCCCCTACTTTGAAATTCTTGCCACATCCCTGCCCTCCCATTAGCAACGACATTTAATGTGCAAAATATTGATTTGATACAGACTGTTCCCCCTTTTCTCTCCTCTGTATAACGATCACAGATGACAATAATGACAATGAGATGTCGTTATGACGAAGATCACGATAATGACGTTTTGACGAAGATTACGATCATGAGAAAGATGATCATGGCAGTCGATATATTTCTTTATTTATTTATTTCCTCCATTTTGTGTTTATTATTTCGCCATGTTATTGGGAACACATGCCCACATCGTGTCCCTCAAAGCTACGCTTGCTGTGATACCCAAACCAAATGCGATTATATTATAGTGGAAATGGGATAGAGTCGAGACAAAAAATGTATGTTTTAATCATGAAATCATTCTCTTAAATTCTGAACTTCGTATAATTTCGTAAACATACTACATTGGTATAATGGTACTATACTTCAATTTTATATAATCGAATATAAAAGCATCGACCAGATTGTATTTCACTGTTGTAGAAGAGAATACAGCATCTTCATGTATCATAAATACTAGCAAATTACCCGTCACCAGATCTTTGAGTAAGATAATGTTGTATGTTGTATTTTTGTATTTCGTTATTTTTTGTATCTGTCCTGTAAAAAACATTTGGTCAATTAATGGAATCTCTGTTTGAATGGTTATGATATGATTTAATAAGTGTATAATTAAAAATACAATCTCATATTTACAGGCATATGCGTACACGGGGGGGGGGGGGGGGGGGGGGGGGGTCAAATTCCACTTTGATGAAAAAGGGCTGTTTTGGGGTTCCCCCCCCCCCCTCAAAAACATATTCACGGACACCATGAACCCCCCTCACAAATTTTTCACAGACACCCCCGCCCCCTTTTGAAAGAATCTTCACCAGTACCCCCTCTCGAGAAAATCTTCATCGACACCCCCCTCGCGTCGAAAAATATTCACCGACAACCCCCCCCCCCTCGAAAAATCTTCTCCTACACCCCCACCACCCCCCTTCGAAAGAATCTTCACTGTTACCCCCTCTAGAAAAAATCTTTACTGACACCCCCCTAGAAAATTCTTCACCGACAACCCCCCCCCCTCCTCGAAAAATCTTCACAGACACCCCCCCCCCCCTTTCAAGATTCTTCACCGACACCCCCCCCCCCCCCCGGTGGTGATTCAATCTCATATTCACAGGCAAATTCGTCACCGCCCCCCCCCCCCTCCCCTACGAAATATTTGACTGACACGTACCACCCTCGAAAAATTCTTTACCGACACCCCCTCGAAATACTTGACCAACACCCCCTCGAATTACTTGACCGACACCCCCCTCGAAATACTTGGCCGACACCCAGCCCCTGGAAAATTTTGGTTGACGCAATAACCCCCCCCCCCTACCCCCCCCCTTGTAAAAACCCTAGGTATGCTGCCAGCGATCACATGTCAAACAATAAACAGTATTAATTAAATCGTTGTCAAGTAGATCAATAACCCTTATTCCTTGCTCTTCTTGTTTACACATTATTTACAAAAAGCACACATTTTTTATACTTCAGTACAACAAAGTATGCACTTCGAGTAAACATTTACAATTAGCCTTTATTCAGAAAATTAAACCAGTGACAGAGAGAAACCTATTTTGGTAGCCGTATACCTGTTTTGCCAATTTTGCGAATATCGTGTTGAAAATGTGAACAAAAATCACCGATCAAATTCAGTCATGCATATACGGACATGTAAAATCACCCGAATGTGTGTACAATGTAGTAGATTGTGCGTTGACAATGCACAGATGCCAGACCTACAATATTCCGCTATTCTGTATATAGTCTATGCAAATTCCCCGCCCGACGGTCGCTTTCGCTTTTGGAATGTACTGTTACCGTAGATTGTCTGAGCATGTAAGACATCAATGCGATGTATAATTCCGCCACAGAAACTGGCTGTACCCAGCATGTCTGTACGCAGTACTATATACCAATGCAAAACAGATCCCGTCCATCCCGTTTAGTGGACCAGCGAAATGTTCTGATATATCGCGAAATATAGTTAAAAAGGACATCGCACATCTTGCGTACAAACGTCAGATCCATCGCCCAGCTAAAAATATACGCGAAAAGTACCGTGACGGACAGCAACACACGGACACCAACACCGTCCTCTTATTATAATACTAGCTGCCTCGGCGCTTCGCGCCTCGGCAGCTAGAATCGGCGCTCCGCGCCTCATTATTGAAAAATGAAATAAAAAAAAAAAAATGTAAAAAAAAATAAAAAAATAAAAAAACAATAATAATTTTTAAACAATTATTTATAAAATGATAGTAATGGTTGCCATCATCATCACCAATTCCACCACTACCATTACTACCATCTTCATCATCATCATCATTGTTATCATCACCTTCATCCTCAGCAGTATTGATTATTGCCTTCTTCAATACCACCACCACTATTAATTCATTATATCCATCATCCCATCATTACTACACCACTATCGTGTTATCATTTTACCATATTTATTACTTTTACTTTATTTTCTTCTGAATTAGCACCTGCTTTTTTGTTGAAATAACTTTTTCTTATCACCATTAATGTATTTTGATCACCATAATCATATTATCATGTACACCTTCACCACAACCACCATTTGACTGTGTCGTCAAAACCATTATGTTCATTATCATTGATCATTGCCATCATCATCATTTTCTTTTTTATAGATCATTACCACTATCGCCATCATCAGCTTTTTGTTCAAATTCAGTTTATTCTGATCGGTCATTGCATTCATCACTACTACCACCAACATCATTGTTACCACCATCATTAACACTACACCATCATTAACATAATAACTATTATCTCATCACCAGCACAATCACATCGTTGTTTTTATTTTCATTTTTATTCATATCAATAATGTATTTATCATTCATCATGTTTAATCTTACCACCACCATCATCATTATTGTTGTTGCATCAATTTTCATCTTCATCATTATTGATAATTGCTATATCCCACCATTAACATTATCATCATTATGATCATCACTACCAACACTATGTCTGCATCATCATTTTTGTCATTAAATATTGTATCATCATTGCCACCACCACCACATCATTCTTACCACTATTATCAACACACCATCATTATTACAACCATCATCATTTTTAGCACCATCTTATTTATTGGTATTTTTATCACTATACCTTCAACATCATCATCATTATCACCTCTACCACCTCTACCACCTGTATCATTATCATTATCATCAATATGGCTGAAATATCAACAAATGCATTTGATCTTATAATTATTTGGGGCCCAAATAATTAGAT